>AWOL01S0011577.1:76071-111228 GCA_000715115.1 Nicotiana otophora
TTATTTTCCTTAATTTGCGTACCAACCACCAGAATATGAGTGAGGGGGGGGGGGGGGTGAGAGCCTTATCTTTATCCAGACAAAGTAATGAAATAATGCAAGTTGGATAATTAAACAAGCTTATCTTTTTATTTTCTTAAACTAGAACTAGAAAACTGAGGATTTACTAGTGTGCATCAGGCCCTGACAACAAGGTTTTTAGGTACCATCTGGACCGGTAGTCCCAATTATGATGTCCTCATAAGATGATAGAACTATCAGCTGCTCATTTCATTTTATTTTATGTAATAGTATTTGCGATTGTAATTTTAATTAACAATATTTCCATTTTTAATATTATGAGTCAATTTTATCTCAACTAATTTGAAGTACTATTAACTGCCCACACAAATCAAGTAGTTTGGCCTCGTATTCCAAATGTGCGACATGATATGGGGTACGAAAAGTAGAATTGCCAAATCTATATATGTATATTTATATCTCTATATATATATATATATATATATATGACTAACATAGCCAAATATAAAATAAAGTTATCATTTATTAGCTTGCCACTTGATTTAATCCTAATGTCAATTTTTTAAATATATATATATATATATATATATAACTGGATTTGAATTAAAGGATAATTTTTAATTTATAGATAAAGTTTTTAAATTTGAATTAAAATAAAAAATAATTTTATCTTGTGTTATCATACTTAATTCGTTAATGATCATATGTAGTCATGTTAGGAACTTTTGTTTTCTTTTCTAATTATTTAATACTACTTCGCTTCTGGCAACAAAGTATTACTCCATATAACATAAAACTCTTTTACATCTAAAACCCTATAATTATAGTTCTTTAAAACACTATAGTTAGATTTGAATAAAGCGAATTTCTTTTAAAATAAATATAATATATAGGGTACACGTCTATGTTTATCCAGATAATAAAAAAAAATTTAAAAGTCGAGTAAAAGTTTACTTACATATATAATGAAGTAAACCTACATGGTACATGCTAGAGAAAGAAACATCACAAAAATCAGTCAATATTCAAAAAAAGTTATTTTCTTTCTTTTTGAAGAATGTTTATTTGAAAAGTCAATTTGTATAAATGGACATCAAACAAATAACAAAACATTGCATATACAATTTCTATCATTAATTTCAATTTAGCACATTTTACGAATTGAAGGGTATAAGCTGAAATCTCTTCATATAGTTGCAGTCAACATTGCAAGGGTATAATATATTTTTTTTGTTGAAGAATATTAATTTTGAATAATTATATTATATGAAAGATATTTTTTCTCGAAGTTCAACAAGAGGAATATTGACTTTCTAACTGATAGTTTCTATATCGATCTTCAAGAATAACAAAATATATATTTTAAAAAATAAAATTGGTATGATGTGAAATATTATTTTTTTTAAAATTAAATAAATTATTTCAAAATGGGATTATTTTTTAAAATATAATATAATTTTAAAAATAAAGGGATAAGATATTTTTGAATTTTAGTAGAGAGTTTCTAAAATTATTAAAATAGAAGTCATATCATGGATAAAATCAAGTAACCAAAATCCTATGAAATATTTACGTAAATATCTGGCTAGATTTATTGTTTACTTTATATAGCTGATATGCATAGATGATATACTACAATACACGATTATACATATATTATATATAAATTACACATCCTTCAATTAATTTCAGTAGTTGGGTGAGCACTTATTTAGGTTTATTAGATAAAGCCAAAAAACAAATATGTAAGAATTTCAACCAAAGATTAAAAATATAAATAAATTTTTTATGTAGACAATTTCTATTATAACTCATCCTTTTATAGCGAAATAAATTAATTTTTTGTAACAAAAAAAAATAGAAACATAACAAATAAGATAAAATAAAATAAATATAGAAAATAATGTATGGAAAATCTAAAAATCAGAAATAAGAGATGACAACGAATTTCTCAAAATTTAGAAGTTGATCTCATCGATTTTAAATATATATTTTTTCAACTCAAATACATAGATTATAAGATAAGGATTTTTTAATTTACATTGTGTGTCATTTTTTAAAAATTACTATTACTAACAAACTGATATGATATTCGAATCTGAATTTAAATATAATTTGAGTTGTTTACATTGAGGTTAAGCCAAGTATGGTGTCGAAAAAAAACTACTTCGCAGTTTTAAGACAATATGTGCAATGTTATATAATAAAAATCACCTAATTTAACATTTAATGATTCAAAGAACAAAAATTTGTATATATAGGGTATTCAAAATTTAAAATATGTGGATAGAGATATCGATAAATTCAAAAGGGAGTTTTCACCGGTAACAAAATTATTTAAATTTCTAGATAGCCGATTAAAGTGAATTTTAAATTAAGGATAATATCTTCACTTGCATCATTCTAGAAATTGAAGGGTATAAGCTGAAATATCTTCATTTAGTTGCATTCAACATTGCAAGGGTATAATAGTTTTTTTGTTGAAGAATATTAATTTTGAATAATTATATTATATGAAAGATATTTTTTCTCGAATTTCAACAAGAGGAATATTGGCTTTCTAACTGATAGTTTCTATATCGATCTTCAAGAATAACAAAATATATATTTTAAAAAATAAAATTGGTATGACGTGAAATATTGTTTTAAAACAATTAAATAAATTATTTCAAAATGGGATTATTTTTTAAAATATAATGTAATTTTAAAAATAAAAGGATAAGATATTTTTGAATTTTAATAGTGAGTTTTTAAAATTATTATAATAGAAGTCATATCATGGATAAAATCAAGTAACCAAAATCCTATGAAATATTTACGTAAATATATTGCTAGATTTAGTTTTTACTTTTTATAGCTGATATACACAGATGATATACTTACAATACACGATTATACACATATTATATATAAATTACACATCCTTCAATTAATTTAAGTAGTTGGGTGAGCACCTATTTAGGTTGATTAGATAAAGCCAAAAGAAAAATATGAAAGAATTTCAACCAAAGACTAAAAATATAAATAAATTTCTTTTGTAGACAATTTCTATTATAACTCATCCTTTTATAGCGAAATAAATTAATTTTTTGTAACAAAAAAAAATAGAAACATAAAAAATAAGATAAAGGAAAATAAATATAGAAAAAATGTATGAAAAATCTAAAAAACAGAAATAAGATATGACAACGAATTTCTCAAAACTTTAGAAGCTAATCTCATCAATTTTAAATATATATTTTTTCAACTCAAATACATAGATTATAAGATAAGGATTTTTTAATTTACATTGTGTGTTGTTTTTCAAAAATCACTATTACTAACAAACTGATATGATATTCGAATTTGAATTTAAATGTAATTTGAGTTGTTTGCATTGAGGTTAAGCTAAGTATGGTGTCAAGAAAAAATTACTTGGCAGTTTTAAGACAATATGTGCAATGTTATATAATAAAAATCACCTAAATTAACACTTAATGATTCAAAGAATCAAAAATCTGTATATATAGGGTATTCAAAATTCAAAATCTGTGGGTAGAGATATCGATAAACTCAAAATGAAGTGATACTGAAATAAAGTTTCACCGACAATAAAATTATTTAAATTTTTAGATAGCTGATTAAAGTGAATTTTTAAATTAAGGATAATATCTTCACTTGCATCATTATAAAGATAAGCATTATTGAAATATATATAAAGTTTTAGAAATTGAAATTTTAAAATAAAAATATTTTTTAAAAGATAACAACATACCAAATAAGAGTTCAAGTTATAGTAAAAGAGTCATGTCGTAACCAAAGAGTCGTTCATAATTTGTCAACCTTTGTGTTTTTCCATAAATACGAGTTATTATTTCGCTTCGTGACTATTTTTAGATTCCATTGACACCAATAAAAATTGTGCAAAACAATATTATCACTGCAAGATTTGAGAAAATATTAGTCTTTTTTCATATAGTGTTTCTTAATTAATATTTAACGATTATCTATAATTATCTAGAAAGTTTAGAGTTTAAAGTTATTTAAATATAATTCAAATAAATTAGATATTTAATATAGTTAGTGTCAAATATCAAAATGGAGTTATACTGAAAAAAGATTCACTGGCTAAAGAATTATTTAAATATTTAGATAGTCGGCTAAAATAAGTTTTGAATTAAGGATAATATTTTCACTTACATTATTACAAAAATAATTATTATCAAAAAATAAAGTTTTAGAAACTGAAATTTAAAATACAAATATTTTTTGAAAGATATCAACACACTAAATAAGAGTTCAAGTAGTAGTAAAAGAGTCAAGTCGTATCCAAAGAGTCTTTCATAGTCTCAACCTTTGATTGTTTTGCCATAAATATGAGTTATTATTTTGCTTCCTCACTATTTTTATGATCCAATGACACCGACGAGAATGGTACCAAAAAAGAAAATAGAATTATAACTAGGAAATTTGAGAAATGGTTAATCTTTTTCATATAGTTTTCTTAATTAATATTCAATGATTATCTATATTTATAGAGAATATTTAAATTTTAAAATTATTTACATATAATCCAAATAACTTAAATACTCGACATGGTTAATTTAACAAGAGCTACCTAGTTAGTACTCTTAAGCCAAAAAGGACATCGGGTATTCCAAGGAAATGAGAAGTTTATTACCAAATGGCAGTAGCAATTTGACTGAGTCAAATGTATGCATTAAGAGAAAAGTCAACTAATTGGAACTTACGAGGAAGTGGATACAATGTGGCATAAATCTAGGATTGATGTTTTCTGGTGACATGCTAGCTGACTAGTCCAAGTAAACTAGGATCCTATGTCTTCGCTAAGGATTAAGGAAGACTCTTCCTTCGCGTGATCATCTTTTTTCTTTTCTTTTTTTCCTTTTTGGTGTTTTCCACCTATGATAAATTTCGTTTTCAGGCAAGGATCAATTTGAATTTGCACGTATAAGGCTAGTTAGAAGAGAAATCCTTTCTGCCAAGATTATTTTTTACGTAATTGTTAGATGTTGAACCGAGATCTCTAATTAAAACTTAATGTGTTTTATTCATTCTTTTTATTTTTGGTTAAAAGGAAAAATTATATTAACCAAAAGCAATATAATATTATACACTACCTGCTTATTGGCTCAGGAACAGGCGCCGATTCGTGAAATTGTTGTGCCGCAGGCTCCTTCCCTTTGCTACTATTGATTGAGATTGCATTCATCTCCCTTGCTGTCGGTTGGTCACCTCTTATTTGCTTAATTCCCTCGGGAGTTGAGAATTTCAGCAACTGATGATATGTCGATAGCACAACCTTCATTTTGTACAGCCATGGTCTCCCTATGATGATATTGTAACTCATATCGCCGTCCACTACCTCGAAAAGGGTCGTCTTCATCACCCCCTCGACATTCGTGGGTAGTAGGATCTCTCATCGAGTTATCACACTTGCCACATTAAACCCATCGAGGAGTTTTGTGGCCGGAATGATACTTCCGCTGAGCTTGGTTTGCTCCAACACCCTCCATTGTATGATGTTGGCCGAACTTCCTGGATCCACCAGGACGCGTTTAATTTTAAAATCTAAGACATTTAGAGTGATTACCAAGGCATTGTTATGCGGTAGTAGCAGTCCATCCGCGTCTTCCTCCGTGAAAGTAATGTCGTCTTCAGCGACTTCTCGGAGTCTCTTGATGTGGGTCACTGATACCTTCGTATTTTTTGCCGCCGAGAATGTAACCCCGTTAATCTCGTTTCCCCCGAAAATCAGGTTGATCGTCAGGCGGGGGGATCTTCTCCTGCTTTCCAAGGCTCCTCGTTATCACAATTGTGACCGTAGTTATTTTTAGTCCGGTCACTTAAGAATTCCGGGAGATTGTCATTTTTCAGCAATGTCGCGACCTCTCCACGCAGATGCCGACAGTCCCCAGTCTGGTGACTGTTTTTCTCGTGGTATTCGGACCACAAATTAGGATCACTCTAGCTAGGATAAGATCTCATTGGCTTCGGGAATCGTGCTTCTTTAATGTTCCTCAGAGCCGACACCAGCTCCACTACGCTGAAATTGAAGTTGTATTCGGAAAGCCTAGGGTACGAAGAATCTTGAGAATCTAACATTTCTTTGTTCTGCAATGACCTGTTATTTCGGTCGCGATCAGTTCTTCTATCGGTAGCGAATCTATTTGCCGATCGGAAACCTCTTCCACATCCTTCAGCCCGTTCATAAGGTAAAAATCGACCCCTTAAAAACCGTCGATCCGAGTCAAAACTATCTCTTGACTTCTCTTTATTCTTCTCTCGGTCACGACCCTTGGTTGAAGCCGGAAAACCGAACTGATCATTCTCGATTCTTATATTTGATTCGTACCGGTTGTGAATATCTTCCCATGTTGTTTCCTGGAACTCGAGCAGGCTTTCCATCAGTTTTTGGGAAGCATCAGAGCTCTTCGGATTCAAAACTTTAGTGAATGCTTCAGCCACCCATTCATCCGGTACGACCGGTAGCAATATCCTTTTCTTTTGGAATCTGTTTATAAACTCCCCCAACAATTCAGACTCTCCTTGCGCAATACCGAATATATCGGCCTTTCGGGCCTGTACCTTTCTGGCCCCAGCATAGGCCTTGATGAAAGAGATCGCGAGCATCTCAAAGGAATCTATAGAATGCTCGTGCAAAAGCGAATACCACGTCAGGGCTCCTTCATAAGAGTCTCCCCGAATTTCTTCAGCAAAACTGACTCAATCTAGTGGGGAGTTAAATCGGTCCCCTTCACCGCCATTGTATAGGTGGTGATATGCTCCTGAGGATCTAAAGTCCCATCATACTTTGGCACATCCGGCATTTTAAACCGCTTCCGGATCAATTCTGGTGCCGCGCTTGGTTTATACGGCAATTGCATGTACTTCTTTGAGTCCGGCCCCTTCAGAACTGGTGGTGCGCCCGGAATTTGATCTATTCGGGTGTTTACTTCCCTTATAAACCACATGAGTTCAATTTTAAAGGGATTACTCTCGTTGTTGTGACCGGATCCACTCCCCCAGGCCCCATCGGAACTGACCTCGCCTCTCAGAGTGTTGTTGTCGATCCTCTGCGTTGCTTGATTTGCGGGAGCACCGGGAAGAACTAGACCTCATCCATTTCGCGTTGTTGGAAGCACCCGACAACGCTTGCTTCCGCTCTGCCATGACCTTATTGTGTCATGTGAGATGGCCTATAATGCCCTCATATTGCTCCTGCAAGACCCTGACTGCTTCGACGACGTGCTTTTCTTTAGCATCATTAGGAGTCACCCCTCGAACATGTCGCGGATATCGGCCGCCGTGGACCGACGTGGCCTTGTTTCCCTCGTTGTGGATATCGCTAATAGAATCTTCGTGTTGAGGCTGATTTTCTTGGGCGTCAACGTTGTGTGTGTTGTTTACACAGTTATCTTCCATTTTTTTATGATTTTTCGCTAAGAACAAATAATCAAACGAGTTAATAATAGATGCAAGGATCAACACAATTACACAACTGCCAATGCCCCACAGTGGACGCCAATCTGTTTACCCGTAAAATGGTACAATTGAATTTATACGTGGTTTATAGACAAGTGAATTAATTTGATCCAAAAATAACAGATGAATTTGATAGAAATATGAGACTTAGCCTTAAAATTAAAATAAAAGGCAGATATCTTGGTTCCGAGTGTAGAGCTACCGGGAGCGACAAGAACAATGCAAATAAGTAAGAAAGTAAAATATTATTTTAGCTTTAGATGAAGTATAGTATATGCTTGTCAGAAAATTTGTCCCCTTACAATGATGATATAGCTCACTATTTATAGCTACATCTAGGGAACAAGGTCATAGGATTAAGCTTCTCTTTAATGACAATTATGAGGGCCATTGATGAATGTGTAACGGTGGGCACTGAATGTCATGCTCTAGGTAACGGATCATATATTTAATACTGTAGAATATTCTTCATTAAATGCTACCGAATGACGGCATTTATTTTATCTTTATAAACATCATTCTCTCTGATGACAAGCGAGATCATTACCTTCAAGTTTGACTATC
The DNA here is from genome assembly GCA_000715115.1 of Nicotiana otophora. NCBI lineage: Eukaryota > Viridiplantae > Streptophyta > Magnoliopsida > Solanales > Solanaceae > Nicotiana > Nicotiana otophora. The sequence continues at coordinate 84,142 of AWOL01S0011577.1, forward strand.
TTCTATCTCCAAGTCAACGCATCACTTTCTTTCTGATGCAATCATTAAATATAAACATATTTTTTCCCATATACCACTCACAGATGCATGAAACTAATAAAAGATGACTTCTTGTCCTGGATCTGCTAATGAATCAACCGAGAAGAAGATTCTAGCACTATCTCTGCCACATTATTTGATTTCCACCTAACTCAAATTCTACCAATAGGAGATAAGTGTAATTTTCAACAGACTCCCACATCGCACCAATTTTTCCTTTGAATTTTAAGGCATTGTTCGGTATATGAGATAATAATAATAATTCTCGGATAAAGTTTGAAATTAATTTTATCTCATATTTTGTTTAGGGTATTAATTAATTTTAAGATAAATTTTATACTAAAATAATAAAATTAGCTATCTCATATAAAAGGTGGAATAACTAATCCCATAAAATATCTCACTATTCTACCAAATGACGCCTAAGAGCTTTATTCTAATTAACTCTGGTTTCAAAGCATCTAACCAGGTCCATCTTATTCTTAGTAAGGAAGATTTTGAAAATTCTCTTCATAACTATCTTATCATAATCCTTAGTGGTGTGTGATCAACTCAGTTCGTCCAACTAAATAAATGTGCTATTGCTTGTTTAATACTCGTAGAGGTAGTTTGATTCAATCATAGATAATTATGCATGCACTATAATATTTAAATTGTTAGGAGTATAAAGATTAATAACACTAGTATTTATATCAAGTATGAAATAATATTTCAAATCATGAATACTTTATATCGATATTGGCTGTCCCGGACTACCAGCAATAAATTGAAACATATATCTTGAAAAAGCTATGAGTAAAGCGTTCTCCTTTGCAATAGGGGAAACAACTGCACTCGTTAAGCTCCTGTACAAAGATTCTTTCTCCCCCCGCTTCCAAATTGGACGAAATTCGTGCAGCAAATAATTATTAGCTCAGCTTATCTGCCAGCAAACTCTTTGATTCGGTGATGAAAATGCCAGCCTCAAACTTATGGGAGTAGTACTCCTTTTGTATAATATTATTACTTTGTTTTTAGGAGTTAAATAAAAATATAATTATAGTGATACAAATCTAAATCTAAATTTAATACTTCTTTTGTCCAATTGAACACATTTACTATTTAGTCTGTCCAAAGAAATGACATTTTTCTCTTTTTAAAAACTATTTAAATTTGAATATTCTCATTTACCATCCATATAAATGAACAAAAATAGAACTCTAAGGAAACTCAATTAAAAGGGTAATTTTAGTGCTTTATACATATTCTTTTTATATTTAGACATATTTCTGATATGTCAACAATCTTTTTTATTTTCTAAATACGCTTTGAGTGAAATAGTCACACTCCTTCATTCTTTTAAAAAGAAAAAAAAGTTAGAAAACTGAGATAAAATGTTATGAAAATATTATATTGTGGATGTCCATTCATTACTCCGCTATAAATAATCTTCCTGAAGAAGATTATCCATTTAGTACTCTGTTGAAGTTTATCTACAAGCAGCTGATGCAGGCAGGTTGCAAACAACTCAATAAAATGATTTGCAACAACTTCTTATTAAACAGGCAGGTTGCAAGCAGTTCATGTAGAGCTTACAAGCAGCTGATGCAGGCAGGTTGCAAGCAACTCAATGAAATGATTTGCAGCGGCTTCTTATTAAACAGGCAGGTTGCAAGCAGCTCATGCAGACAGCTTACAAGCAACTAAAGAAAAGCCTTGTTGTTGCTTCCTGAAAAGCCTCGCAGCTGCTTCCTTTCTTCTATAAATAGAGGAGTTTTCAGTTCATAATGAACATAAGTTTGAAGTTTGAATAATATATCAGTTTCTCTCTATACTTGTCTTTACTTTACAGTCTTTATTTATAACAAGTTATCAGCACGAGACTCTGCCATCTCGAACAAATACTTTGAAAGTATCAGAGGTACGAACTTTCTTTTTCTAAATAATGTCAAATCTTTATAAACTTGAATTTGTAGCCCTGGATATATCGGGCAAAAGCTACATGTCTTCGGCGCTTGATGCCGAAATTCATCTTGATGCAATGGGTCTGACAGACACTGATCGGGTACAAACCTACACCACTATTGAGTAGCGAGAATGGTCGATGCAGTTTTACCTAACAAGGTCAGGATCGATTTCCACAGGGAGTTAATTGATTTGGAATTAGGTTTATATCTAATTCTAAATGCGTGTGTTGTTCCTAATTGTACTTCCAAACATGAAGGTATTGATTCTACTTCTATTTCTATCTATTGTATGCTAAGATTAAAGCTAAGTACAATATGTTTTTGCTGTTGGTTTTTAAGTGTTTAAAAGGACTAGGGTAGCGACATCCGCCTAGGTGGACATCTAACGAGTAGTAAGAATCTAGGGCAAGCTTGATTAATTTGGGATCGTAATATAGCTATCACACCCAAGTACTCACTTTATATCTCTCGATAGTTTGAGTGATTTTTTCCAATTTGGCTTTCTCAAGTCCAACTGGTATTCGTGCAAGTCATGTGATATTAGCTCAAGTCGGGTATTACTATCTCTAGGTTTAACCCTTTAATTGGGCTATCAATTTCTTAAGTTCACCCCAATTCCTTGTTAGCCTAATTTTTCCAGACTTAATCCCTCTTTCTCAAGAAGAGACCAAATTATAAAGGCATGAATCAGTGTTTGCAACCACTAATTCTATAATTCTAGTAAGAACTAGGCTAAATATCGCCAACCCATAAACATTCAAGCCCTAAAATTCAAGACCCATTAAATACCCACACAAGGGTTAAGTCAAAACCCTAGCTATGGGTCTAGCTACTCATAATAATAGCAGAATTCAAAGATAAAGAGAAGATATAATCCATAATATTAAATTAAAAGATAAAAATCTAATGTTATAAGGTAAATCTTGTACAAAATTGCCCAAAAAGGAAAACCTAACCGTCTCACGTACTCAGCAAAATATAACATAACCTAAAATTGATAAAAAGATCTATTTATAATAAGCTAAAATTTTCGGACAAAAATACCCCTGCGAAAGTTTCGCGGCCGCGTAATTCTGACCGCGGCCGCACACTTGCTTTCACGGCCTCGTAATTCTAAACGCGGTCCACGTTTCCTCACATATGGACCTGGGTTGAACCTTGTTTCGCGGACCGTGTAATTTCCACCGCGTCCGCGTGAGAGACTTCCGCGTCCGCGTACCTTTGACGCAGACCGCCCTTCTCATTTTTGCTTGAATTAAACACTCTCTAAACCTTAGCAATCGCGTTCCGCAAAATTCCCATCGCAGTCGCGCTGGTACTTTCACGGCCGCATCTTCTTGTCACGGTCCGCGTTCATGTTTGTGCCTAAAAAACTATCTCTCTGATTCTTCATATCGCGGACCGCATAATAATGGCCGCGTCCGTGTTGATACTTTTGCGGCCGCACTTTTTTGTCACGATCCGCGTTCCACACCTCTTGCCTAGTTTTGGTTTTTGTTTAAGTTTTGACTCCTTTATGAGTTGATTATGGCTCCTTTGGCTCATTTTGAACAATCCCTGCAAGCAAATATATTAAGTTGGTTTTCGGGAATATCTTGACGCATTTCTGGCCCAAAATACAAGTAAAAGAGAGCAATTAATAGGTTAAAATCTCTACTTATCAACTCCTCCAAACTTAAGCTTTTGCTTGTCCTCAAGCAAATAAGGTAATTTCCTCCTCCACAAGAAAAAAAAAGATATTTCAACAGGCCTAAGGTGACTTCATCAAACATCAATTGGGACTAAAAATTACCCTTAACACAAATGAATTATCAACAACGTCATGTTATGACCTTTTGAGTTCCATAGTTCTAATATGACACTAGATCATCAAGAGTTGACTCAATTCATCAAGGAAGCTCGCTCTCTCACGTAGGTCATTGTGGATCCCAAGATCCTCCCCCTCTGCTCTCCATGAGCAAATCTCGCCTTTTAGAATGTAACACTCAAAATAAGGATTGTGAAGAAGTGCGCTCATCACTCTCAAAAGAATGCCACAAGTCCGGCTCTAAGTACCATAAGCTTACCCCTTATGTAAATCACCACTAATGCAAGCTCACTCAACTTGAAATCATATAGGGCTTTAGTAGGGATGTAATAAAGGCTTTTGGATCAAGGTAGGACATAACGAACTATGATGGTTTCATCTTTCCTTAAGCACTTCATTTTCTCATTTTGGCTCATACTTTCTTGACTCTTTGAGTCAATTTTATTTTTCCTTAGGGGAACTAGAGAGACAAACCATCACTCTTTCTTACTCATGACAATCATTTTTCTCCTTTTCTCATCATTCCTTTCCTTTCATCATTATGTTCTTTGAATCCCTTCAACCTTCTCTTTCTTTTTGACGTATTTCTTTTTGGTTTTTCTTCCTTTTCTTTGCCCTTCCTTTTCAACAATTCTTTTTTTTTCTTCTTTTAACCTTTTATCACTTTCAAATTACTCGTATCTCCTCCAAACTTATGTTTTTGCCAATTGTTCATCATGAAAGTTAAGGAAAGATTGGGTGCCAAGAGAGGGTCATTATAGAATGGATAAAGGATTGTAATGTGGCTATTGAATGAAAAAGGCTTAGGCTCAAAGGAGTTGACCAGGGATATAATATTGGTAGGCTATGGAAGCTTTCAATGTTCAACTTAGACCAAGGAGAGCCTACAATCATTTCACAAGTCGAGCTACCCTCATAATTTCACATAGACAAACATTCAGGGTAAGTTCTAGACTTATTGGCATGTGACTTGGACTTGCAATTCAATACCTTACCTCTCAAGCCGCTGGATTGTTAAAAAGAACAGAGTCGAGGGCCCACAACAACCCTAGCTAAGATTGAAAATCATAAATGGCTTAAGGAAACCACTCGATGATTGTTTTAGCCAACGCAAGAGTCTAAAGGTCACAACTAGAGCTAATCTTTGCCAATCAACTTGTCTCTAACAATGAGGTCGAAGGTAAATGTGTTGTGAAGCCTTCTTGAGACACTTTTATTCATTACTACTACTATATACACCAAAACAAAAAGAAAACAGACTCGATTCCTTAAGAAGGTTATCACACCATCCATCGTTGGGAAGAGCCAACTGGTTCACACAAACCTCCACGTTTGGAAAGAACCGTGGCATTAAGAAAACCAAAGGCTTATTGATCACGCAAAATGTAAAAAAAAGCTAAAAATTCAGCAATAAGCTACTAAAAGAAATAAGAAGCTAAGCTATTAAGGAAAAATATGAAAGAAGTTATAAAGTAAACTACGGAAATTAAACTGAATATGTACAATAATGGAGTGAAACGAATGTATACAAAATGAAAATGAATATATACATCGAATGGTAGAGTTATATACATACCAAAAGTGAAAAATAACGAAAGTGAAACTAACGATAAATAAAGGTAAAGAAAAATAATATCATAATTATTACATACCAATATTATCAAATCATCACCAAATCAAAATGGACCACCCTCTCCCCCCTCCAACCCTCCCCCCCAAATAAAAGATAGCATTGCCCTCAATACTAATATCAAAATAAGATCAGGGAAGGGTTAGAGAGTAAATAAAACTCCCTATGTGGTCTTTGACTGCATGGGGTCAGGCACATGAGTGGGGTCCTCTAACTGGATCTTCAAATCCTCTGAATGGGGGACCACAAATCTTCTAACTGGAGCTCTGTCTGCCTCATGCTCTACTGCATGTGCTGCTGGGGGAGTCTCCTCCATAAGCAAGTCAAGTGGGATGTCTCCAGTAGAAGTGAATTTCTCTATCTCCCTCTTCAGCTTCTCCACTAACTCCTTTGAGGCCTGAGTCTTTCTCATCTTCTTTACCTGCTTTCCTAGATCCTTGATCACCTTGCCATGAGTATCCAAAGTCTCTAAGATCTTCGTTTGGTTGTCCAGGAGCTTCTTCTGGTTAGCTAGAAGCTCCGTTAATGAATCCTCCACTGATGGGGGTACCTGAAGCTGTGCTGAGGCTGACTGTGCTGCTAATACACTGGATAAGACAGACTGCTTTGATGTAGCTGCCTGCATCTAGTTGTTGATACTGGATAAGGTCTGAGAAACCCGTAGTGCAGTCTAGGGGTAAGTAGAAGATGAGGGCACAATGATGGATGGCCTAGATGAAGGAGGAGGCATGAAAGCTGAAGGTCCCTCTGCTGCGGAAGGCTCTGACCCGGTGGCCACTACCCTTGGCTCTTCAGATTGGCCAGTGGAGGTAATGACTTTACCCTTTGCTTTACGGTTGTCCGGTCCTTGAAGGCTATACCAGGAGAAAGGTTTCTTCGGCTTCACCTTCATGTCATAGTGCCTCTCATCTACCCCTTGGTCCTCGAGATACATAGTGATGAAGTTGGGGTAGGGGTAAGACATTTCTTTGTTTTTCGGTTATTTTAGAGATGTGGCGGGACATCAGGTTCGCCACATTTATTGGATACCCCGCCATGATGGAAGCTATTAGGATCGCCCGGGATAGTGGTATGTCACTATCATGATGGCTAGGATCAAGCCGGCTGCATACAAATGTGCACCACCCTTTGGCTTCAAATCTGAGGGTGTTTCTGGTGATTGGGACTCCAGTTGCGAACCAGGCCGGTCTTGTCCCTAGGATGGCTATTACTTCCGCTATCCAAGGCCGGGCTGCTTCATCTAGGGTCATCTTCTTCAAATACTATACAACTTCCACATCCTCAAAATCGGCATATTTGTTCAAGGTGTCGCCATCAAACCGTATCTTCAAGTTCCGTACCTTTGTCACAATGGTGCCCTTTTTGATGTGGGCAACATTTGTGTAGAACTCCTTGACAAGGTACTCATTGGTATCCGGGATCTTGTTGGTGAAGTACATCCACCCTTTTCTCTCCTCAAACTGTCTCTTGACATTTAGATTGTGAGGAAGGAGAACTCTGTCTATAAACTGTCGCTCAAGGATGAGCGACCTTTGGGGACACCATTCCCGGAACTTGAGGTATTTTTTCTCGCTCACGAATCTATCCGCCCACACCTCGGGTTTCCTTGATCTAGCAAGACCACCCACATTGGTATCATCCCCTCTCCCACCATCCGGGACCTTGTCATCCTCATCTATATTGATAGGAACAGTTGTTGAGGCTGGAGTTGCAGCAGGTGGGGAAGATGGCTCTGATGCCTCACTACCTCCCTTTGAGTCATCAGACGACCCAGAAGAGGAGGTAGCTTCATTGATTAGGCTAAAGGGTTGTGATTGGGCCTCTTGTCGAGGTTGTGTAGATTCCCCCTCAGAAATCTCCTGGGATGGGAGATATTCACTTGTGTCTGATGAATCAGCGGGAGGTCTAGTGAGGGTTTTCTTTTTTGCTTATGATTCTTTGAGCTGATAAGGGCAAAGCCTGCTTTCCATTGCCCTGGCCTCGGGAGAATTCTGCCCTCCCCTTTGATTTGTCTGCTTCTCCACGAGATCGCACCATTTTCTGCAACACACAATTAGTGAAAGAGAATTAGAATTGGGGTTCAATCATGCCTTAAAGCACTACAGATGAAATGAACAACAAGGCTCTCAAAACAAGGCATCGCGGACCGCAACAAAGTGGACGCGGCCGCGGAATGTCCATCGCAAACCGCAAAAAAGTAAACGCGGCTGCGAAGAGGTTAGTTTCAGACTACTAACTCTCTGATCTTGGACATACGCGGACCGTAAAAATTTAGACGTGACCGCGAATGACCAATCGCGGACCGCAAAAAAATTCACGAAAGCAATTAACAAACTCCTTGAAGTTCACAAGCGCGGACCGCGAAAACTTGAGTGCAGCCTTGAAGGACCAGCCGCTGACCGCGTAAAAGTGACTGCGGCCGCGAACTCTTAGCAATCACTCAGTAACTAAAAGCTGGGGTAGTGCAGACTACAAAACAATGAACGCAGCCGCCTACCTTTTCGCGAACCATGTAAAATGGACCGCGGCCGCGAAATTCCAATAATATGGTACTAAGAACACTGATAACTAGGGTTTTCACTAAGTGTACAAATATTAGTTCAATTAACCATGCAATGTTACTAACTCCAGCCCCCATTAGGCATATAAGCACTACCCACATGTATTTAAGTATCGAATAAGCATTAATTTGAGATCATGGCATGTATCTAACCCTAACTAACAAAGAAAAATTAAAACAAAGAGAAAAGAAAAGAGAAAGATAAAATCACATCATTGAATTGAACATACCAGTTGTAAAATTGTAGTAGGAAATGAACTCTTAATATGAATGAGATGAAAATTGAGAGAAGGATGAGATGAACAGTGTTTTTTTGTGCGGTGAAACGTTAGGGTTTAAAAACTGTAAGATATTTAAAGAACCCTTATTTATACTAATCAACTGTGGAACCCACCGCCTTACCTGAGCGCGTCCGCAAAATTCTATCACGATGCGCGCTATGTTACCTTATGTAGACCAGCTTCAAGTATATGGGCACAGTCCGCAGACTATTGACCGCGACCGCAACATTCAACGTGGTCCACAAAAATTGGAACGCGGCCGCGATCTCTGAAGTAGTTTTGATAATCCAACTTCAGAGAGTTGGCATTTTGCTATTTTCAAGTACGCGTCCGTGGACAAAAATGTAATGCCGCGAAATGCTCACGCGGATCGCGAAATTTTGGGCGTGGTCTGCGAACTTCCAACACTTAGCCAAATTTGTCTTATCAAAATCCTGCACTGCACAACCAGTTCCTACATACACTTCACAATCAGTTAATCCAAAACAATGCCTAATCTAAGAAGAAAATCAAAAGGAAAGAAAAACACATGGGTTGCCTCCCAAGAAGCGCCTGATTTAACATCGCGCCACGACGCATGTTACCATCATCATTTGAAATGGATCAAGGCCACTACGTGGCTATCATCAATCTTTCCAAGGTAATGCTTCACTCGGTTCCCATTGACTCTAAATATTTTACCATTTTTGTTTTTCAAATCGAGAGCACCAAACGGAGTTACATGCACCACTTCAAAAGGGCCACTCCACTTTGACTTGAACTTTCCCGGAAACATCCGTAATCGAGAGTTGAATAGAAGAACCAAGTCACCCTCCTTGAATTCTTTGTTCTGGATATATTTGTCATGTAAGTACTTCATCTTGTCCTTATACAAGGATGAGCTGGAATAAGCATGAAACCAGAACTCATCAAGTTCATTTAGTTACTCTACCTGGAGATTGGCAGCTACAGCCCATTCAAGGTTCTACTTCTTCAGCGCCCACATGGCCTTATGCTCTAATTCAACCGGAAGATGGCATGCTTTCCCAAATACCAACCGGTACGGAAACATACCAATTGGAGTCTTGTAAACTGTACGATAGGCCCATAAAGCATCGTCAAGTTTCCTTGACCAATCAGTCCGGTTTGCATTGACAGTCTTGGATAATATCCTTTTGATCTCCCAGTTGGAGACCTCAACTTGTCCACGAGCCTATGGGAGCTAAGGGGTTGACACCTTATGATTAACACCATACTTAGAAAGTAAAGTGTCGAAGGCTTTGTTGCAAAAATGAGAACCCCCATCACTAATGATAGCCTTTGGGGTGCTGAACCTTGTGAAGATAGTTTTCTTTAAGAAAGCCACCACACTCCGTGCCTCATTGTTGGGCAAAGCCACACCTTTAACCTATTTGGAAACATAATCAACAGCAACCAGAATATAAGTGTTCCCACATAAACTCACAAATGGCCCCATAAAGTCGATGCCTCACACATCAAAAATATCAATCTCGAGAATAGTGGTGAGGGGCATTTCATTCTTCTTGGAAATTCTACCAGTTCTTTGGCACTCATCACAACGCCTAACAAGTTCGCTACCATGTTTGTACCAGGTGGGCCAATAGAATCCACAACTTAGGACCTTTGTAGCAGTTCTCGCCCCACCATGGTGATCACCATAGGGCGAGGAATGGCAAGCTTCAAGAATACTCAATTGCCCTTCTTCCGGAACACATCTCCGGATAACACCATCATTGCAATTTTGAAAAGATATGGCTCGTCCCAATAATAATCCAAGCAGTCCCGTTTGAGCCTCTTCCTTTGGTTTGAAGAGAGCTCATTCGGGACAATGCCGGTCACAAGAAAGTTAGCCATATCGGCGAACCAAGGTATCCCAGTCACAGACACGGAGAATAGTTGTTCATCCGAAAATGAATAATTAATCTCGAGGCAATCATGGGGCCGCCCCTCCTCTTCCAAGCGGGACAAATGGCCCGCCATTTGATATTTCCCTTTTCGGTCTATGATTTCAAGGTCAAACTTTTGTAGAAGAAGAACCCATCTAATCAACCTAGACTTAGAGTCCTTTTTACTCATCAAATAATGAAGTGCCACGTGATCGGTATGCACAATCACTGGGGTACCAATGAGGTACGGGTGAAACTTTTTCATGGCAAAGACAATGGCTAATAGCTCTTTCTCGGTCACTGTATAGTTGACTTGGGCATCGTTTATTGTTTTGCTTGCATAATAGACCAGATGAAATATCTTGTTGATTCTTTGCCCTAATATTGCTCCTATCACAACGTCGCTAGCATCGCACATGAGCTCGAATGGTAAGCTCTAATTGGGTGCGGTAATGATGGGAGTGGTAGTCAACCTATACTTGAGTAGCTCAAAAGCTTTCATGCAATCATCATTTGACACAATCTTGGCATCTTTTTCCAACAACTTGCACAAGGGGTTCACCACTTTTGAGAAATCCTTGGTGAACCTACGGTAAAACCCTACGTGACCAAGAAAGCTCCTCACTCCTTTGACGGAAGTAGGAGGAGGGAGTTTTGAAATCACTTCAATTTTTGCTTTGTCCACTTTAATACCATTCTTTAAGATCTTATGGCCGAAGACAATGCCCTCCTCGACCATAAAGAGGCACTTTTCCCAATTAAGCACTAAGTTGGTCTCTTCACATCAGGCCAACACTTTGTCAAGATTATCCAAACATTCTTCAAAGGAATCCCCCAAAACACTCAAATCATCCATGAATACCTCGAGGGAGTCCTCCACCATATCCGTAAATATTGCCATCATACACCGCTGAAAGGTAGTCGGTGCATTATACAAACCAAACGGCATCCGTCAGAATGCAAATGTGCCATACGGATAGCTGAAGGTGATTTTCTCTTGGTATTCAGGTGCAATGAGAATTTGGTTGTACCCGGAGTATCCATCCAAAAAGCAATAATAAGCACGCCCGGCAAGTCTACCCAACATTTGGTCAAGAAATGGCAATGGAAAATGGTCTTTGCGGGTCACTTTGTCCAGCTTTCTATAATCCATACATACCCTCTAACCGGTAACAGTTCTTGTGGGGATCAATTCATTTCTATCATTTGTGATCACATTCATGCCCCCCTTCTTTTGAACACATTGTACCAGCGAAGTCCATGAACTATCAAAAATGGGGTACACAACCCCTGCATCTAGTCACTTGATTATATCTTTCTTGACTACCGCTTGCATGGCCTCGTTCAATCTCCTTTGATGTTCCACGGAGGGTTTGGAATCTTCCTCCAATATGCTTTTGTGCATGCAGAAGGCGGGGCTTATACCCTGAATATCCGCAAATATCCAACCTATTGCCTTCTTCCTTCTTTGAAGCACCGCACGGGTGGAATCTACCTGCACGTTAGTTAAGCACGAAGAAAGAATACCAGGTAATATGGAACAAGGGCCTAAGAACTCATACCTGAGGTATGAAGGCAAGGGCTTCAACTCCAATGTTGGTGGCTCCTCGATTGAGGGCTTTGTTGGCGGAGTCTTCCGGTTCTCAAGGTCCAGGGAAAGTTTACGGGGTCCATATGTGTAGGATCCCATTCCTTGCAAATCATTTGCACATTCTATCAAGCCTGCCTTCTCATCATCCTCATGATTCAACAATACAACTCCCAGAGGGTCTTCCACATTGATCATAGCACTCGTGTCATCAACAATCACCCCTGTCACAAGATCAACAAAAGAACATACTTGGTTGCTATTAGGCTGCCTCATTGACTTGCATACGTGGAACACAACTTTTTCATTGCCTACCCGGAAGGTGAGCTCCCCAGCTTCCACATCAACCAATGCCTTCCCTGTTGCTAGGAAAGGGCTCCCCAGTATGATTGGCACCTCATAGTCAGCCTCACAGTTAAGTATCACAAAATCTGCGGGAAGTATGAACTTGTCGACCTGGGGAGAATGTAACACCCCGAAAAATTTTGAAGTACTTAAGTGCAAAGCCCGGTATATTTTGCAAAGAAAATAATATTTTATGGTACCGGAATAGGCTTACATATTTGAGGATATAACACCTCACAAGCTCGTCGCGGCTTGAATTTTTTGGGTTGAACAATGCACGGGAAAGTAAAGGAAAAGTTTTGGCGGAAAAGCGCATTTATGCAGTCCATCATGCGATCGCATAATCACTCTGCGGGCTGCATAATGGCCACAGAAGTGAGCAGGAGAGGGCCAAATCTGGCAGCAGCTATGCGGTCGATTATGCGACCGCATAACTGTTATGCAGTGCATTATGCGACCGCATAACTATTATGCAGACTGTATAGTCACCGCATACACAGGTAGATTTTGATTAGTATTGTCAGCAAGTATGGGACCATTATGCGATCCGTATATCCATTATTCGGTCGCATATGCGACCGCAGAATTGTTCCGGAGCTCCATTTTTGGATTTTTAAAACCCGACCCTATTTCGTTAAATATACTATTTGGGCCATTTTTGAGCTATAATCTGATATTTTAGAGTGAGAGAGAGTGACCTAGAGTGAGAAGGTGTTCTTCAATAATTGTTCTTCAATTCTTGCCCAAGTTTTGGAATGTTAAGAAGGGAAACTCACTAGTTCTTCATCCTAGAGGTAAGATTCTACACCCTAACCCTCACTTTCGAATTTTATGTAGAAATGGACAATTAGCAAGAAAATTTCTGGGCAAGAGGGTTGTTTATTTACACGCATGTGTTATAAAAGGGTGTAGGAAGATTGTTGAGCTAACAATGGTGACGTTTGGGTTGTGGGATTATGGAATTCTCCATAAAAGGACCTTGGAACCTTAATGCACACTAAGTATTTGATAAAATGCTCAAATGAGCTAGAACCATGATCATCTTCCTAATTTTGATTCAATTTGTTATATTTCTACAATAGATTGAAGTTTCTAAGAATTTCGAAATATTTAGAGTGTAAGGAAGCTCAAGTGAGGTATGTTGAATAAACTCTTCTCTTAGAATTGAATCTCACGATATTCATATAAATTATGTAAGTCCCGAGTGATTCATTATGAAATTGGCTATTCCGAGTAAGATTGGGTTGAAAGATATATGTTCAACAAGCATCCCAAATGCTCTATTCGTGTTATGTTACCAATTGAGGATGCGTTAAAATATGGGTTGTGCATTAATAATGTTTCGACTTTAAGTCAAGTTCAAATGAAGGCTATTATGCTAAATTTTGTGAAATATCTCTATGTGTATTAGACTCTAAATTGCTCACATGTGCACTACATAACTTGATTTGAATTGTATTTATTGTTGATGATGAGGATGATATTTGAAATTGATAAGGTGAGCATGAAATACTGAATATGGCCAACATGCCTAGAATGATCTTATAATTATGGCCACTAGTGCCAATGAAATGAAAAGATGTGAAAGTTTTATGAAATGCGATGATTGATATAAAAAGGTTGATGTCTCAAATAAGACAGCCTAGCCGATCGGGTCGTGATCGGACACCATGCCGCACACATGGTGGTGATTGTGCTGGAAATTGTAACTGAAATTGTGATTATGGTCGATGTCCCTAATTGATAGCCCAACCGATCGGGTTGTGATCGGACTCCGTGTTAAAGACGGTGGTATTGATATTGAGAGTAATTGTGGTTGATGTCTCTAATGAGATAGCCCAGCCGATCGGGTCGTGATCGGACTCCGTGTTAAAGACGGTGGTATTGATATTGAGAGTAATTGTGGTTGATGTCTCTAATGAGATAGCCCAGCCGATCGGGTCGTGATCGGACTCCGTACTGAGAATACGATGGTACTGGTATTGTGGACAATGGTATATCGATACTAAAAATCTCCCAATGTGAGATATGAAAATTAATTTGAACACTATCTTGATCCTAAATTGAGGTTTGATGTTGATTAAGGCTTTCATTGATATTATGATAATCTTGTTTGTATTTTTTGTTATTCTATTGGGAGGATGTTTAGTTATACATAATAGTGCTATTCGACAGTACAAACGTCCCTTTTGCCGGGGGCGCTGAATCTTTAAATAGATGCAGGTGGTTCCACAGCAGGAGATATTGATCAGTGATAGCAGTACACTTTCTTTCCAGCTGACTTGGTGAGCCCCACTTTATCCCGGGGTCATGTATCTTTTATTCTTTACGTATTATGGTTGAGGTATAGCCGGGGCCTTGTTGCCGGCATTATTATTGTACTCTTCTTTATCTATAGAGACTCCGTAGACATAGTGTGGGTTGTGTATTGGTGCTGGGAAAGACAAAATATGTTATGTTATGGTTGTATTACTTGTCCATTTGAGACTTTAAAAATGATGAAGCTATTGGAAATGAATTTCTATTGTAGACGTGAACACCATTTTGTCTAATTAATGAAAATATGTATTATCTCTATTCGTGGATGGGTTTGGGTAGAATGAAATCTAATAGGATTGCTCGGTCGGGTTTACTCGGTTGAGTGCCGGTCGCGTTCCTCGGTTTTGGGGCGTGACACTAGCACATCATCAATTATCCCCAATGGCCTCTTCATTGTTCGGTCCGCCATTTGCAACATCATGGAAGTAGGTCTTGGTGTGCCCAATCCCCAATGTCTTGAATACAGAATATGGCATCAAATTAATGCTTGCTCCCAAATCGCATAAGGCTTTGGCGAAATTGGCACTACCGATAGTGCATGGAATTGTAAAGGCACCGAGATCTTCTAGCTTTGGAGCCATGGAATGCACAATGACACTCACTTGATGTGTCATTTTTATCATCTCACAGTTCATTGACCTCTTCTTTGTTACCAAGTCCTTCATGAACTTGTCATATCCCGACATCTGTTTTAGAGCTTTAACCAAAGGTACATTTATGGACAAACTTGTCATCATATCAATGAATTTCTTGAATTAGTTCTCGTTGTTTTGCTTTGCAAGCCTTTGAGGATACTGTGTAGGAGGCCTTGGCAAAGAGGCCTTGGCTTTGGGCACTACCGTTTCTGGTATGTCTATCATGTGTTCCCTAGATGGGTTCCCATGATTTTGTGTATCCTCCACGTTGTCATCAATGTCTATCCTCATTTCATCATTCACATTCGTACCATTGGCTTGGATCTCATCATCTTCTTGCACAACCAAATCATCATTCACAATCTTTATTGGATTGGAGGTACTTGCATCTCCACCTCTACCGCTTCTTGTGGTCACTGTCATAACATGGCCTGTATTGTTCCCACCCTTCGGGTTTACTACCGTATCACTTGGTAGTTCCCCCTAAGGGCGAGTATTCAACACTTGCGAAATTTGACCCAATGGTACTTCCAAGTTATGGATAAAAGTATTGTGGGAGGCTATTTGGGCATCGGAGTCGGCATTTCTTTCCATCATTTGCTTGAACATATTTTCTATCCGCCCCATCTTATTGTTTGAAGAACTTTGCCCTTGAGATGGATATGGAGGTGGGTTGTTGGGTTGTTGATACATCGGGGGCCTTTGAGGGCCCAACCCTCGGTTCCCTTTATTATTATTGTTCCAACTCCCTTGGTTTCCATTGCCTCCCCAATTACTATTATTGTTGCCACCCCAATTGCCTTGGTTATTACCTCGGTTCCCCAAATTTTGATTGTTGTTCCCCTAATTGTTCGGATTGTTGTTGTTGCCAATATTTCAATTCCCTTGGCTTGGTTGCCCCAATTTGGATTGTTTCCCTATGATCTCCACTGTTGTTGATTTGGAGCATTGCTCCGTTGGCCTTGGTAATTGTTCACATATTGAACCTCTTCACTTTGATCATCATAAGAGTCATCTTGGTTGTACCCACTACCACTTTGCTCAAATTGATCCTGATTGTGTTGAACTTGTTGACCTCTTTGTCTCATCTTGTTAACCATTACATTCACCCCTTCCATGTCATTTACTTTCTTAGCCCCTAAACCTGCTGAAGCTGTGCCTTGGCTAACTAATTCATGGTAGTTATCAACTCTGCTATGGCTTGTCCATGATCATGGAGTTCCTTGTGAAGGTGGATAACATTTGGGTTACCCTGAGGAACGTTGGCCCGACTTTGCCAAGCCGAAGAGGTGTCCTCCATCTCATCTAATATTTACCCCTGCGAGTTGATTCACCACACACTGGTTAGTTATGTTGATACCCCTATAAAAGGTTTGCTGGATCATTGCTTCAGTCATATCGTTGTTGGGGCACTCTTTGACCATTGTCCGGTACCATTCCCAAATTTCATGTAAATGTTCATTTGGCTTTTGTTTAAAAGTAAGGATTTCATCTCTCAATGTTGCCATATGTTCCGGAGAAAAGAACTTCGCTATGAACTTCTCGGCCAACTCATCCCAAGTGGAGATGGAATGGTTGGGTAGCCTCTCAAGCCAATCTAAAGCCTTCCCTCTAAGTGAGAGAGGGAAAAGTCTTAACCTCAAAGCGTCCTCAGATGCATTCGTCTGCTTGCTCCCCCAGCTTGTGTCTACTAAACCTTTGAGATGATTATATGCATTCTGATGTGGAGCTCCGGTGAAGAAACCCCTTTGTTCCAATAGAGTAAGCATGACATTGGTTATTTGACAATTGCCCGCCCGAATCCGGGTCGGGACAATTGCACTTGCGTAGCCTTCATTGGGCAACACCCGGTGTGCTGCCCTTGGATGAGGTGGAGGAGGGTTTGGAACATTGTCATGAGGAGGACAACCTCTTCTTTGATCTTGAGGTTCAAGGTGAACCTCATCCACTTCATTTTCATCTACCTCCTCCCCCCTGAGGAATATGTCCGAGGACCTCATTAAGAGCTATTTGGTACCTAAAAGAAATTGACATACAAAAATTAGAAAAATGAAAGAAAAGAAAAACAAAACACAGAAATAGTTAGATATATAGCTAAGACCATCTAACTCCCAGGAAACAGCGCCAAAAATTGATCGGGTCCAAACCTACATCACTATTGAGTAGCGAGGATGGTCAATGCAGTTTTACCCAACAAGGTCAGGATCGATTTCCACATGGAGTTAATTGAATTGGAATTAGGTTTATATCTAATTCTAGATGCCTGTGTTGTTCCTAATTGCACTTCCAAACATGAAGGTGTTGATTCTACTTCTACTATTCAATTGTATGCTAAGATTAAAACTAAGTACAATATTTTTGTGATGTTGGTTTTCAAGTGGTTAAAAGGACTAGGGTAGCGAACTCCGCCTAGGTGGACATCTAACGGGTAGTAAGAATCTAGGGCAAGCTTGATTAATTTGAGATCGTAATATAGCTATCACACCCAAGTACTCACTCTATATCTCTCGATAGTTTGAGTGATTTTGCCCAATTTGGCTTTCTCAAGTCCAACTGGGTATTCATGCAAGTCATATGATATTAGCTCAAGTCGGGTATTACTATCTCTAGGTTTAACCCTTTAATTGGGGCTATCAATTTCTTGAGTTCACCCCAATTCCTTGTTAGCCTAGTTTTTCCAGACTTAATCCCTCTTTCTCAAGAAGAGACCAAATCATAAAGGCATGAATCAGTATTTGCAATCACTAATTCTATAATTATAGTAAGAACTAGGCTAAATATCACTAACCCATAAACATTCAAGCTCTAAAATTCAAGACCCATTAAATACCCACACTAGGGTTGAGTCACAACCCTAGCCATGGGTCTATCTACTCATAATAATAATAATAGAATTCAAAGATAAAGAGAAGATATAATCCATAATATTAAATTAAAATATAAAAATCTAATGTTATAAGGTAAATCTTGTACAAAATTGCCCAAAAAGGAAAACCCAGTCGTCTCACGTACTCAGCAAAAACATAACATAACCTAAAATTGACAAAAAGATCTATTTATACTACGCTGAAAATTTCGGACAAAAATACCCCTGCGAAAGTTTCGCGGCCGCGTAATTCTGACCGTGGCCGCACACTTGCTTTCGCGGCCGCGTAATTCTGAACGCGGTCCGCGTTTCCTCACATCTGGACCTGGGTTGAACCTTGTTTCGCGGACCGCATAATTTCCACCACGTCCGCGTGAGAGACTTCCGCGTCCTCATAACTTTGACGCGGACCGCCCTTCTAATTTTTGCTTGAATTAAGCACTCTCTGAACCTTAGCAATCGCGATCCACGAAATTTCCATCGCAGTCGCGCTGGTATTTTCGTGGCCGCATCTTCTTGTCGCTGTCCACGTTCATGTTTGTGCCTAAAAAGCCATCTCTCTGATTCTTCATATCGCGGACCGTGAAATAATGTCTGCATCCGCGTTGATACTTTCGCGGCCGCACTTTTTTGTCGCGGTCCGCGTTCCACACCTTTTGGCCCAGTTTTGGTTTTTGTTTAAGTTTTGACTCCTTTATGAGTTGATTATGGCTCCTTTGGATCATTTTGAATAATCCCTGCAAGCAAGCATATTAAGTTAGTTTTCGGAAATATCTTCACGCATTTTTGGCCTAAAACACAAGTAAAAGAGAGCAATTAATAGGCTAAAATCCCTACTTATCAGATACCATCAAGGACAAAAATCAGGCATCAAACCAAGACCGTACCAAAGCAATGATATTTCTATGCCATTACCTTGATGAGGGTCTAAAAATAGAATATCTTACTGTTAAAGATCCAGTTATACTGTGGAATAAGTTGAAAGATAGATATGACCACCTGAAGATGATCGTTCTTCCACATGCACAATATGATTGGATTCATTTAAGGCTACAAGATTTTAAATCTATCAGTGAGTATAACTCTGCTATGTTCAGAATTATTTTCCAATTAAAATTATATGGTGATAATATTACTGATCATGATATGTTGGAGAAAACTTTTACCACTTTTCATGCCTCGAATATGCTCCTGCAGCAGCAATATCGAGAGATGGGATTCAAAAAGTATTCTAAACTTATCTCACATCTTCTTGTAGCCGAGCAACATAATGGGATATTAATGAAAAACATGAAAGCCGACCAACTGGTTCTTGTCCATTCCCTGAAGTGAATGAGAGAACTTCCACCAAGCTAAGCGTGGAAGAAGTCGTGGCCCCAGTCATAGTCATGGTTGTGGTCGGGAAAGAAACTCTAATCATGGTAATAATAATACACCAAAGAACCCTCCTCACCACCAGCAGTGGAAAAGGAAGGAACAAAAGCATGAAGCGGTGCAAGCAGCAAAGCCAGAAAATGCATGCTATAGATGTGGAGGAAAAGGGCACTGGTCACGTACCTGTCGTACGCCAAAGCACCTGGTTGAGCTTTATCAAGCCTCCCTAAAGAAGGCAGAGAAAAATGTTGACGCAAATTTTATTTCTGAGGATAATTTAGACTTCATGTATTTGGATGTAGTTGATTACTTTGCACTCCCAGAACGAGAAACAAGTCGTATGATAGGTGGTGAATCTGTAGAAATGTAAATATTTTAATTTTGGTTGTTTGTAATAGATAATATGGTTATGTAATTGTTGTACATAAATAAAAGTTATGCTTTGATAATGATGTTTACTATAACATATTTTATTTATGTCATTTTAAAGAATATGGATAATCCTCAAATTATGTTTGGATCAAAGACCAATCATGAAGATATTTGTGTAATTGATAGTGGAACAACTCATGCCATATTTAAGGATCACAAATACTTTTCTTATTTGCATAAGGAAAAAAGCAAATATTTCAACAATTTATGGTAATATAAGTTTGATTGAAGGCTCTAGAAGAGCCATTATATTTCTGTCTAAGGGAACAAAACTTATAATAGACAATGCATTATTTTCTTCCAAGTCCCGAAGAAACTTGTTGAGTTTTATAGATATCTGCCGAAATGGGTATCATGTTGAGACGACATATGAAATGAATATGGAATATCTTAATATTACAAAGAATGTTTCCGGCCAGTTGAAGCACACTCTATCATAAACTAGAAATTTACTGATTCATATATTTTTGTTCTTTGGCATGGCCGTTTGGGCCATCCTGGATCAATAATGAAGAGACGAATTACTGAACATTCGAGTGGCATCCATTAAAGAACCTGAAGATTCTTACAAATAATGAATTTTCTTGTGATGCTTGTTATCAAGGCAAAATGATCACTAGACCATCACCAATGAAAGTTGGCATTGAATCCCCTGCCTTTTTAAAACGTATACATGGGGATATATGTGGACCTATTCACCCACCAAGTGGGCTGTTTAGATATTTTATGGTCCTAATAGATGCATCTTCAAGATGGTCTCATGTGTGCCTACTATCATCTCTCAACCTGGCGTTTGCAAAGCTATTAGCCCAAATAATTCTATTAAGGGAGCAATTCCCAGATTATCCTATAAAGGCTATTCGCCTTGATAATGCTTGAGAATTCTCATCTCAAGCTTTTGATGATTACTGTCTATCAGTTGGGATAAAAGTTGAACATCCTATAGCTTATGTTCATACTCAAAATGGCCTTGTAGAGTCATTTATTAAACGCCTGCAATTAATAACAAGACCACTACTTATGAAAACAAAATTGCCCACTATTATTTGGGGCCATGCTATCTTGCATGTAGCATCACTTATCCGTCTCAGACCAGCACATTATAATAAATATTTTCCGTCACAATTAGTTTTTGGTCATGAACCAGATATTGCCCATCTACGAATTTTTGGATGTGTTGTATATGTGCCAGTAGCACCACCACAGTGCAGTAAGATGGGCCCACAGAGAAGGTTAGGAATATATGTTGGGTTTGAATCACCCTCCATTATTCGCTATCTTGAACCATTGACGGGAAATTTATTTACTGCTCGATTTACAGATTGTCGGTTTGATGAAATAAATTTCTCACAATTAGGGGGAGAGATAAAGAAAATCAAAAGAGAAATTGTCTGAAAAGTTTCATCATTATCTCATTTTGATCCACGCACCCCTATATGTAATCAGGAGGTCTAGAAGATCATCCTTTACAAAATATAGCAAATCAAATGCCAGACGCGTTTACTGATTTGAAAAGGATAACTAAGTCACATATCCCTGCAAAGAATGCGCCTATACGAATTGATATCCCAGTAGGACCATCAACTAGCATGAGAACTAGTGAACATAAAGCATGCCTGAAGCGTGGTAGGCCTTTGGGTTCTAAGGATCGAAATCCCCGAAAACGAAAATCGACAAATAATCAAAACGATACGTTAAAGGGATCCCCTGAAGAAACCCAAGATCTGATTAGTTCTGAGATTCCTGAAGAAATCACTAAACCCGAGACTCAAGTGAGCAAGTAACTTTTAATAAGTTATAATGGTGATGGGATTAATTTAAATCAATCTGAAATAGAGGTGGATAATAATTTTGCTTATAATGTTGAACTTAATATTATGCAAGATAGTGGGGATTTTGAACCCCGATCTGTCAAATAATATCGACAAAGATCTGATTGGCCAAAATGGCAAGGGACAATTCAATCGGAATTGAAACTTGCTAAAAGAGAGGTTTTTGGACCAGTAGTCCAAACACCTACTGATATAAAACCAGTTGGTCATAAATGAGTTTTTGTGCGAAAAAGAAATGACAAAAATGAAGTTGAAAAATACAAAGCTCGCCTTGTCGCGCAAGGATTCTCACAACGACATGGAGTCGATTATGAAGAAACATATTCACCCGTTATGGATGCCATAACATTTCGATATCTCATCAGTTTAGCCTTACGTGAAAGGCTTGAAATACATATGATGGATGTTGTTACAGCTTATCGGTATGGGTCACTTGATAATGAGATTTACATGAAAATCTCTCAAGCAAATTCAAAATTTCGGGAAATGTATTCAATTAGATTACAAAGATCTTTGTATGGTTTAAAGCAATCTGGGCGCATGTGGTATAATCGCCTTAGTGAATATTTGTTGAAAGAGGGTTACATAAATGATGTTATTTGTCCATGTATTTTTATAAAGAAAATGACATCAGAATTTGTTATACCTGTTGTTTATGTTGATGACATAAATCTTGTTGGAACTCCAGAAGAGCTCCAAAAGGCAATTGAATATCTTAAGAAAGAATTTGAGATGAAAGATCTTGGAAAGACAAAAATTTGTCTTGGTCTGCAAATTGAACATTTAGGAGACGGGATCTTTATCCATCAATCTGCCTATACAGAAAGGGTCTTAAAACGCTTTTACATGGACAAAGCGCACCCAGTGAGTACACCAATGGTTATTCGATCACTTGAAGTGAATAAGGACCCGTTCCGACCTCTAGAAGAGGATGAGGAACTCCTTGGTCCTGAAACACCCTATCTCAGTACAATTGGTGCACTTATGTATCTTGCTAATGCTACAAGGCTTGACATAGCATTTTCTATTAATTTACTAGCAAGATATAACTCTTCTGCTACACGGAGACATTGGAATGGGATTAAACATATTTTGCGATATTTAAAGGGAACTTTTGATATGGGTTTGTTTTATGCTAATAAAGACAATGCAGATCTTGTTGGTTATGCAGATGCATGTTATTTATCTGATCCCCATAAAGCTCGATCTCAAACCGGGTACGTGTTTACATGTGGAGGTACTGTCATATCATGGCGCTCCACAAAGCAATCAATTGTTGCTACTTGTTCAAATCATGCCGAGATAACAACTATTCATGAAACAAGTAGGGAATGCATATGGTTGAGATCAGTGATTCATTTTATTCAAGAAAAATATGGTTTGGAATGTGATAAAAGATCCACAATTTTATACGAAGACAATGCTGCATGCATAGCCCAATTAAAGAGAGAATTTATAAAAGGAGATAGAACAAAGCACATTTCACCAAAATTATTCTACACACATGATCTTCAGAAAAATAATGACATCGATGTGCAACAAATCCGTTCAAGTGACAATCCAGCAGATTTGTTTACTAAATCTTTGACCACTTCAACTTTTGAGAAGATGGTATACAAGATTGGAATGCGGAGACTCAAATATTTGAACAATATTTTTTATTAGGGGGAGTGAAATACGCGATGTACTCTTTTTTCCTTACTAAACTTTTTCCCATAGGGTTTTTCTTGTAAGGTTTTTAATGAGGCATCTAAAAATGCGTATTATTAAATATGTGTACTCTTTTTCCTTCACTAGGATTTTTCCCACTGGATTTTCCTAGTAAGGTTTTAACGAGGCACATTATCTTTTAATGAACATCCAAGGGGGAGTGCTATGAAAATATTATATTGTGGATATTCATTCATTACTCCGCTATAGATAATCTTCCTGAAGAAGATTATCCATTTAATACTATATTGAAATTTATCTACAAGAAGCTGATGCAGGCAGATTGCAAGCAACTCAATAAAATGATTTGCAACAACTTCTTATTAAACAGGCAGGTTGCAAAGCAGTTCATGCAGACAACTTACAAGTAGCTGATGCAGGCAGGTTGCAAGCAACTCAATAAAATAATTTGTAGCAGGTTCTTATTAAGCATGCAGGTTGCAAGCAGCTCATGCAGACAACTTACAAGCAGCTAAAGAAAAGCCTTGCAGCTGCTTCCTGAAAAGTCTCGCAACTACTTCCTTTCTTCTATAAATAGAGGAGTTTTCAGTTCATTATGAACATAAATTTAAAGTTTGAATAATATATCAGTTTCTCTCTATACTTATTTTTACTTTATAATTTTTATTTATAACATACAATAATTACTTTTATTTAGTAGGTGAAAATTTGACAAACAGAAATATTTGAAAAGAAAATGGCCACACAATCTAATCTAACGAGGAAACTTATAGGAAAAGGAAGAAGGTGCCACGTTTATCATCCATGACGTGATGTCCTAGGTTTGGACACGTAGAATGATTTCGCTAATTTCGACGCGTTTCACTACACAGTACAAACTCAAGGATATGTCATATGGTGGGTGGAGTAATGGGCCCCGCTTAATTTCAGGTCTCTATCTCTCTGTGGATAAGATCATATGGTTGGTATCTCACGAGTCACCCCACTTGTGTCAGTTTCGACAGTTGCATTTTGCACCCCCCGTGTATGCATATTTTTAGATATACACCCTATTCTAGAATTTTTTTTATTTTTTGTAATTTAACACCTACCCTAATTTAGTTTTCTGCAAAATTATATTATTTTTTGGCAAATACCATTAAGTTGTGTGCTTAGTGCCTACTTTTTATTAATAAAATAAAACTAAACCCAGGTCTTACAAAGTGAAAGTAGTGAAATCGGGGACCAATGCTAAAAATAAGATCAACTTAGAGATATGGAATACTCTAAATCTATATATTCTTAAAATGAGAGAATTTTTTTTTTCTTAAATCAAGTGACAGCCTTAAAATTAGTTACAAGCAATGTATTAACTAATTAACTAATAACTAATAACTAATTCAATTATATGGCATAACTAGAAAAAGTTACATATAACTTATTTCTTAATTAATTAATAATAAATAACTAAATCAAAATATTAGAAATTTTAATCAAATATCTAATCCTTATTTTAAAAAAGAATCTGAATTTTTTTTCTAACGATCTCATTTTGTTACAAATTTCAAATCACTGTTATCCATTCAATTTGAGTACATCTCAGCAGTTGATTTAAATATTTCCGGCGGTTCTTCAAGTTTAGTACAATATTAAAAATAATACTAGAAATAAAAAATTAATATTGGATATTTAAAGTTTATATTTAATAAAATCTAACTACAATAATAAATTAGAAACAGTTACAATTTTATTCTTTTTGAATGAAAGGTAGGAATTTGAATCTATATATGAAGATTAGAGTAGCTTTTAACTATATTCAATTAAAATATGGATGTTTATCACTCATTTTATTTTCAAATATTTTTTTCTAATCATCATTAATTGATGATGATGATGATGATGATGATGATGATGATGATGATAATAATAATAATAATAATAATAATAATAATAATAATAATAATAAAACTTTTGAATCTGATATAAAATTTATCCCACTCCATATCGTGAATGAGCAATAATAATAATATTTTTTGTATAATTTTATTATTGAATTTAAACATACTTAATTTTTTTACGAAAATAATAATTTTTTTATATTAAAAATTAATTATTCTGAAACCTATTCTATTTTAAATCGGGAAGTTGCCCACACATATTATATTAAAATAATGACAGTGAAGGATGCGTGTATTTGAAATTGAAAGCTACAATTTAACTAGATTTTATGACAAAATCTAATCTATATCTATATTATAGATTTGTATAGACAATTTGGAATGCTAAGAGTGTATTGAAATTGAAAGCTAAAATACATAATTTTTAATATTATTATTAGATTATATCATTTCTAGATTTTGTATATATTTGAATTGATATACCAAAATATTGGTCTTGCATGTCATTATCAATTCTCACCAACATAGTAAGAAAAATATAAAAAGTCAAAATTTTACATTAAAAATAAAAAGAAAAAGTCTAATTTCTTTTTTCACATACTGTTGAAAAAGATATTGATACATTTTACACAATTATTAAATATTTGTACGAAGTAAAAGATCAAAATTAATATTAAATATGAAATTATTCCAGTTATATATTAGTAGCGCAGGTCATTATCGATTCACACAGAATACAAGTTATATAATAATAAAATAATTACAACCAACATAGTAATAAATGTAAAAAAATCAAAACTTTAGGTTATAGATAAAATAATAATTTAAGGAATAAAAGAAAGTAAGTAAATAATTCTCAATATATTATTGATAAATTTAGATAATTGAAGAATTAAGAAAGCTTGAAAGTGAAGCCAAGTGGTGGTCAAGCTTGATATGAAGATAATATATTAAAAGTTATCTAAATTATATTAAAAATAATAGTAGGCAAACTTGACATGAAGCCAAGTGGCGTATTGAGAAAAAAATAAAAAATAATAATAATATAGAATTATGAGACTTATTTAAATTTGAGATGATAAAGTAATTTTGCAATTAAAAAGAAAAAATACAATAGATAATAACACGCAATTAAAATCTTATAAAATCAAAATCAAATAATATTGAACAATGAATTAATTTCAAGTAACGAATAAATAAACTTACTCAAAAGAAAAATAAAAAAATATTATAAAATTGTAGAGATAAAGCTTATTTGAATTTGAGATGAGAAAGTATCTTTTAAATTATAATGATAAAATTCATACAAATAACAAAAGATAACTAAAACCATAATAGATAAAGTCAAAAATAAAAAGATATAGAACATTGAATGAATTTCAAGTAAAAGAGTAATAAATTAATAATCAACGTTTTCAGGAGTAAAAATTCTATATTATCTATGTTATTTTAAATGAGGTAATAAGCAAGGACATTAAATCCAAATGCAAACTGATAAAAATTTACATGATAGTGCAATCATACTGAACAATGAATAAAACAATAACGATAATCGAGGAACAAAAGAAGAAAAGATGATAAATATAAAATGGTAAGATGTATTAGAATTTCAAATCAGAAAGCGGTTTTGAGTTATAATGACAAAAATCATACATATGTAAAATATCAAATAACTTGAATCTTAAAAGATAAGTCCAAAAATTAAAATTATTAGGTAATTAAAGAATATCAAGCAATAAAGTATAATTTTAAAAGATAGTCGACTTTGATAATTAAATCTTAAAAATCAAAACTTTAATAAAAAGTCAAAGGAGAAGAAAAACTTAATTTCTAGGCATATAATACAAAAATACCAATTATTTAGAAAATTAGTAGATTTATAACAAAAAAAATTAATTTATATTTTTGACGAAATCAAATGAAGACGTACAATGGAAAAAAATGTTTTAAGAAAAAGCTTTAGGAGTAAAATATATATATATATATATATATATATATA
>AWOL01S0011579.1:650-22931 GCA_000715115.1 Nicotiana otophora
ACTTTTATGATATAGCCAACTATCTACAATTACAAATCTCATGGATTCCTCTACCTGAAACAGTATTTGATCGCAAACGTCACAACAATCATTCATATCCTGTTTACTATGGCAAACACTGAGACAATCTCACAATAAACATGACTTAAAGAATGACTCCCCATCCCACAACAAAAATCACATTCTAGCAATTTATTACATGAAAACTCATTAGCCACTTCAATAAGAGAAGAAGAAATGTTTAACTCATTCACAAGTCTCTTCTCATAAAATTCATGCCTCTTTCTACCAAGTTGGAATACACAATCATATATGTCATACACAATTTCAAAAGGAAGCAAATTACTCTTGTACTTTAACTTAGATATTACAAATAATGCCTTGATGTGCATCAAAATATCATCATCCACAAAAATTATAAAGTCACAAACATAAGAACTAAGAGTATAATTCATTACCTCCAAAAATACCTTGGGTGTTCTAGAAATGCCAAGAATGCAAATAAACCAATTATACATACCGTACTTGGACTTATTTACCAATGGAACATCACCACCTTGTATTTTTTATGAAATGGCTCCAACTTAGCAAAGCTTTTAGGTAACTCCATGTCATAAAGCTGTATATAAGAATCAAAATAGTCAAAAGGTTCAATAACGAAGAATTTAACCAAGCTTTTAGCTTCCACCATCCAACAAGAATAGATATCGCCAAAAGGTATTTCAACATGTGGCTGCATAAAATCACAAGAACTAAAACAAGAAAGAGTTAGTGGGTTAGGAAGTAAAGAAACTTTTTTCTTGCTTACACTCTCTTTGGCTTTTATCACAAGACTAACGTTTTCCTCACCCTTAGCCTCTTTACTCTCACTAAAGAGTTTTTCTCTTTCTTCACACAATCTCTCTTATTTTTCTCTCTCTACCTCATATATATTTTTTATCTCATTGCCTTATCTCTTTTCGTTTTTCTCAAGATCACTCTTTACCTCAATTGACATCCCACCCTTTTCACTCAAGTCAACCTCTCCTTTTTCCTCTATTGGAATATCAACATGCACTCCCTTACTCCTCTCATTCTTTTCTCTCTCGTATTTTTCCACATTCTCTTTAACAATCTTTTCATCTTCACAAATTTGTGACGGAGTCAAAGACCCAAGAATGCGTTTCTTCCCATTAACCTCAAAAGAATATCTATTTTTTCCATAGTATATGAAGCAATTTTGTAGACATAGCATGTCCTTCCCAACAAGATATGAAAACTATTCCTGGGAATGACATCACACCAAATCACATTCTCATACCTTCCAATATATAATAGCAATAACAGTCTTTTATACACCTTTACTCCTTTCAACATGTAGGGTTCAATAAACTCAACACAAGGCAAGTTCAATTTCTCAACCATATAAGTGCTAATTAAGTTATAGCCAAATGCTTTGTCAATACTAACGGCATGAATCACAGACATCAATTTAGCTCTTGTTTGAAAAATAACTTTACCATTGTCTTCCTTCCATTCGGTATATTGTAAGTTTGACTTTTCAAGTTTTGAGTCATAGCTCTCCTTATTCCACTGTAACTACCTGTTTGAGACATCTTGAAATAGATTAGAAGAAATATGTCTCAAATTTGGCTTTTCCTTCTAATGTTCACTTATCTTGCCCTTTTACACTCAAAGAAACTCTTGGTCGTTAATCTTTAGATTTATTAATAAAGCTTACTAGTGACAGACAAAACCTAGGAAGAATAGGAATTGGTCAGTAGAAGAAAAAATGAAAGAATTTAAGAAACCCAAAACCCACTAGAATAAGGATAGAAGTTACCTTAATCTTCAAGAACTAGGATCCCCTCTTCTTGTTTTCCTTTCTTGGCTTTGAAACCAAATAAAACTTGAATTCTGAAAATAAAACATCTTTTTGGCTGCTTTTCGTTTCTTTTTTATACAAGAACCTTCCAAGATTATCAAGATTGAAATCTTGATTAACCTATGCACTAATACCACTTAAAAACAACACGGTAGGGGTCCAAGAGTTACTAAAAAGAAAACAAAAAAAACTTGCGGAAGCTAAAAGAAAATAAACAAATGAAAAAAAAGGAAATTAAAAATAGATTGAATTCAATAAGAGTTTCTTGAATTCAAGATGTTTATTCTTGAAGTTGAATCCTAGCAACAACAATAACCTACGAAGAACTAATCGCCTTTGGAAGAGAATTAAAAACAAGAGAGAGATTGTGAAACACGACCCTTTATAACAACAAGAACAACAATAAGCATAAACTTATCACCTTTCTTGAATACTTAGAAGTGATCTAAGATTTTGAAAAGGGTTTAATCTTACCACCTTAAGTTGATTCTTGATGGTTGAAGAATAAATCCAATAGTAGCCACACACAAGAGTACAAAATAAATATCACAATGTTTGTTGATATTGTCTATCATGATCTTCCTAAAAAAAAGAATATACCCCTTTATATAGAGAGGGAGTCACTTAATTCTACCAAAACAATAAATAAAGAAATTCTTAACTACTTTGGGTAGCTCTCACATGTGTCTCTCTTTCCATCTTTAGTTTTATTCGAGTTGTGACGGCTCTGTACGGATTGCATTAAATGTGTCTAGGCGGCGTGGGGTGTCTATAACAATCTGAACGGTCGTTTTGAGTATTGGAGCCTCGTATGCCCATTTACAGTTTATTCTGTGTTCAATTATAATTATGTGACTTGTCGGGGATGTTTCATAATGAATTGGAACACTTAGTACCAATATTTAAAGCTTGAGTTGAAATAATTGACGGAATGATGAATTAGGTGTAAACGATACTGTAATGGAATATTGATGGTTCTAATAGATCCGTAGGTGAATTCGGACTTAGAAGTAAGTCCGAATATTTATTCAAAGGTCCGTAGTCAAATTTGGGTTGATATGGAAAAAATAGGAAATTTAAGTTTGGAAGTTTGACAGGGGAGTTGACTGTCACACCCCAAACTCGGGGAGCGTGACCGGCGCTCAACCGAGTGCACCCGGCCGAGCAAGCCTGTTAGATTTTCTTCTACCCAAACTCATCCATGAATAAAGAGGGGATGCACTCGATTAATCAAGCACATAAAAGATTTCATTAACAACTCCCATTTCATTTCCATTACCAGCTTCATTCATAATTTCCAAATTATTACATGTTTATAGATATAATGAAAAACATGTTTGACAAATACCAACATTTCTAGTTCAATTCTCCATATCAAACACAACCCACAACTTGTCTACGGAGTCTCTAAATACAACAGAAGAATAGTATGGAACTGCCGGCAACAAGGCTGCGGCTATACCTTAAAGGACAATGTACAACTCAGAGGACATCAGGCCCGGTATAGAGTAAGGCTAACAAAAACTTGCTGAATAGAGAGTGACTGCTAATGAGGGCCAATGCTGCCCGCTGATGAATCACCTGCATCCATTGAGAATGCACCGCCCCTAGAAAAAGGGACGTTAGTACATATGGAATAGTACTAGTATGTAAAGATAACTATCCTCTTTTAAAATAGAATGCCAACATAAAAGGGAAAACCCTGGAAACAACAATCAACAATCAATGATATCCAATTTCCAAGTTAAAAAATAATAATTTCCAAAATACGAAGATTATATTATTTTTGGTTGGGAGATCTTTAGCACCGATATACCACTGTTCACAATATCACCGTTCGCAATACCAATTTTCGCAATACCAATATTCACAATAACAATACTACCGTACTTTTAGCACGGAGTCCGATCACTAACCGATCATCTAGGTCATCTCATTAGAGACATCAACCACCATCACTCTCGATACCAATACCACCGTACTTTTAGCACGGAGTCCGATCACGACCCGATCGGCTAGGCCATCTCATTAGAGACATCAACCACAATCACAATTTAAATTACAATTTCCTATATAATCACCTCCATGTGTGCGACACGGTGTCCAATCACGACCAGATCGGCTAGGCCATCTCACCACAATGCCGTGTGGATCAACATCATCCTTTTCTATCAATCATCTCATCTCAATTAAGGGGAATAATGTTATGACATCAATCTCATCCCAAATAAGGGGAATGATCACAATCCACTCCTACACCGGCACGTGTAGTTACGGGGTTAGGTTATTTCTATCTACCCTTTCTCGGTGACTATCAATATTCCCAATTTGTTTTTCATTTGCATATAACGGAAACAACAATACAAATGCATTTACCTCATAACCGTTCACACCATTTATAGCCTCATTGGAATTTTCATCCTCTTACAACATCATTATCTCATTGGCTTTCTTGGCCATACATGTGATTCTTCATTGATGGCACAATGGCCGTATTTCATATTCCACACCTTCATTTCTATCCTTTCATGGATCGTCATCATAAATATCAACATATATAATAGTTCGGAAATCACAACTTTAAGTTCATTGAAAATGAAGAATTTAAGCACAATAGATTTCTTTGCAAGAAATGGAGTAAAATGATTGACAATCGAAGCACAAGTTAAAATCATAAACAAGTAACACACCATTTATTCCTGAATTACTTTTCCCCAAAAAGGGAAATACACCATTTCAACTCTTGAATATATAAGAGTTCAAAACACATTGGAAATACTCATAAATAGCATTAGTTAAAACAGCCACATTTGGGAATGACTTGAGTACATAAGCTTTTATACAAATCTACCTTCGAAGTCAATTCAGAGTAGTAGAATCAAGGCTCATTTCATAACCTTTCTCACATCATTTTATTTCATTGGCACCATTGGCCACAAGTATAACTTTCATTCTTGGAACAATGGCCACACTTTATATCTTCAACTCACTTTTTTCACTTTCAAGTATCTTTATAGATTATCAACAACAAGGCAATTCCAATCAAGACTTCAGGTACACGTATGAGTAATTAAGAGTCTTAAGCATATCGAGTTTTTCTCACACAAGTTGGCATCATAAATTTCATTTGAAACACGACTCAAAGTCATAACATTTTAATGCACATATCATTCTTGGACACATTCCCGAAGGATAACATAATGTGATAGGAACATTGGGAACACGTTTTGAATACATAATTCTNAATCAAGACTTCAGGTACACGTATGAGTAATTAAGAGTCTTAAGCATATCGAGTTTTTCTCACACAAGTTGGCATCATAAATTTCATTTGAAACACGACTCAAATTCATAACATTTTAATGCATATATCATTCTTGGACACATTCTCGAAGGATAACATAATGTGATAGGAACATTCGGATCACGTTTTGAATATGTAATTCTCGACACTTTGCTTATTCGGGACAATCAAATTTATTAGGAACACCTCGGAACATAGAATAGAGAACTTGAGACAACCATAGTTGAAACTTACGGGAACGCCATGGAATTTAATTCTAAGAGAGTAGTTTAGCCAACATACCTCACTTTGAGCTTTCCTTAAATTACTACAACGTTACAAAAATTCTAGCAATCCCGGTCTATTTTGAGACATAACAAAATTAAACACAAATTAGGAAGATATTCGTGGTTTCAGCTCATTTGAGCATTTTATCAAACACTAGGAGTGCAAATTTGGCTACAAGATTTTCTTCATTCCTCAACCCAATCTTTACTTATTTTAGCTCAACAATCTTCCCACAGACCGTATTGGCACAAGCATGTATAATTAATACTCTTACACCCAAGAATCATACTCCCAATCATCCATATTTTACCCAAACTCGAAATTGAAGACTAGGGGTTTAAATCTTACCTCTTGAGTAAAGATCTTGTGAGACTTCCTTGTTGGATTTCAAGGCTTGAACAAGATCTTGATGAACAAAACACTTCATCCACTTCCTCTCTCTAGAACACTCTCACTTCTTTCTAAAATATTAGGTTTTATCTCAAGAAATGACTTAACCCCTCTCTCTACCCGGCCTTGGGGTTATTTAATGGGCTCCTACGTGTGCAACCATGCACCTAGGCAAGTGGCAGCGCACACAAGATAGAAACTCCCAAATATGCGCGGTCGCACACTTGGGCACGCATATGTCATAGGTCCAGTAAAACGACCATCACTTTCTGTACAAATATCCGAATAACGAACGGTTTGATGCGTTGGAAACTAAATTCAATGAGCTTTAATTTGATAGGACGATCACCCCCTATGTCATTATATTGAGGGAGTTCCATTCATTTGAAGTCGGGTCTTGTGCCAATTGAAACATCCTTTCCACTTAATGTATCTAACTTATTCCACACAAGTTCTTGCCATTCAAAAAACTCCTTAGTTTGTTCCAACCCACCTTAAACATACATTATCAATTCAAAATGATGTGGCTCTATCCCACAGGTCACCTTTAATACCCAAATACGTTATTCCCAAATAACGTTGGCGCACTTTAAAATCTTAAATCATTAGAAAAGTTTGACAGGGCCTTATATTTTCCCCCACTTAGGATCATTCGTCCTCGAATAAGGAGTAGAGTCCGTCCCCAAAAACTTAACATAACTCGTTTCTTCTTCCACAAATATTTGACTAACTCCCAATTTTTCAGAAATTTGGGCAGTGTCTCTTCTGCAATTGGTCCTAACCACCTGCCAGAGGACAACCAAAACAACCAGCAACAACACATCCACAACATAATAAAGTATCACGATATATATCAAGAACACTGATCTCAACATTTAGGGCATTACATTAACAGAAGTGGTATCCAGACATGAGTTGCACATATTTAAATCATAACACATAACAAGTACCCTTTTGAATCACAACCATTTGGTTATATAGGCAAGTGAGAATACTTCCTTTACTTTGACAGAGGCAGATCTCAATTTCAAGACTTACCTAACAGGGATGACAACTGTCACGGCCTAAACCGATGGGCCGCAACGGGCATCGGTACCTTACTCAACCGAGCACCAACATAATGTATCTCTCATATCATAGTATCATAGGTACATGAGCCAGAGAGGCTGTCGTGAGATGAGTAGAATAAAACATGAATAAATACTTGACATTGGATGACCCAACATCTAATACAAACTTATAGATATGACATACAGGCCTGTGAGACCAAAATGATCACTCGTACACTGAACATAGGCCAACAAGGCCATACAATCTTTCATGTACATGACATATGTCTACAAGCCTCTAAGAGTAGATAAATACCATAAAGGTCGGGACAAGGCCCCGCCATACTAATCAATACATGTCCAAATCATACTGACAAAATAAGCAACTCCGGAGCAAATGGAGTGCACCAACACCGTCCACTGAGTTGATAGCCTACTTGGAGGACTCTTAACCTGTCTATCGGGACCTACGAGGTATGAAATGCAGCCTCCCTAGGCAAATGGGATGTCAGCACAAATAATGTACCGAGTATGTAAGGAATGAAAATCAATAAATAAAAGGCATGAGAGAAACATGGATAAAATGCCTCAACATGTAAGTCATTTCAGCCATTGTGGGCAAAATCATCAACATATACCAGCTGATCAGGCGGTGGTGCGTATATAACGCTGTTACCTCTTCCCATATCCCATATACATATAATATATGCGTATATCTGGTCATGGGTCAATGTACATGTATAAATGAATGAAATATATAAGAAATACGTTAATAAGATTTCTCGGAATGCCATAAGATCAATATGCCTTTCGGATAAACTTTATCAAATACGTATTTTTTTGAGAACCATGAACATAAGATATAATAATAATTCACATGGGGAATAGAGAACATAGGCACCCGTAGCACTTCTACGGATAGAGTCATTTATGAAAGTTGCGCATTTGCTCATTTCGTTTGTATCATATGGACCGTGCCAAAAGGCAAAAAGGGATAGCCTTAACATACCTAAGTTGATTCTCTTAATAATCCCTCTCACACACATCTTTTGCGAAAAACACGTAACAACGGATCGGAGTAGGGAAAATCCATTTGATATTCTTGAGAAAGATTGTACCGGGCTCCCTTTGAATTTGCAATTCATGCTGCTATAGCATTGTGACGTTTCAAACAAATTATTTGAGTCTCATTCGTTACTTAGCAAGCTTAGCAAAACATAACATCCCACTTAATGATTTAGGAAAATCTCTAATAACTTGTGGATTGTGGGGCCCACTTGATAAGGATGACGTTTGCCCAAAAATCCCCTAAAATGCCACCTAATATCCAAACCAAAAAGTCACTTATCACCTAATTGACTTGCTGCTACGTTGGGGGACCTTTAGGCTTATCTACAATTTTTCCAATTGATTTGTTAACTCATTAATCTCCCACTAATCAACAACTAATCGATTACCCACATAATTAAAAATTATCTCAAATTACTTAAAATACTAATGACTTTTAACACACTTTATACACCTTACTATCATGGTCATGTTGTACCTTTTATGGCACTAGTCCATAAATACGGTGTATTATAGCTTGGACCGTACTTTATCTCAAAATGTCGAACATCGACAAAACTCATTTTCTTACACTCGTTTACCCTATGACCTTCACGACTTTACTTATCACTTGTTATAAATAGTATAATACTTATAACCTCAAAATAATCTTGTCCTTAAACTGATGTCAATTATCTTACGACAAATCCAACGTACAATACTACAGGGTGTTACGATGATGTAATATTGTGAGGTTTAACATCATTACCCCCTTTGGATAGCTCTTACGAATGGTTTTAGTACTGTCCTTGCCATTTAGGCAACTGTTCTGTGAATAAATCCAAAGGCCAGAGCATTCCCCCCTTTAGGTCTCTTTCTCACACCTCGACTTGTGGTCGGAATTCTTCCAATCTCGTAACTATTGCTACCTTTTATCATGCAGTTTGTACGACTTTGTCCTTGTATGTGGGCATATGCGACTCTTCTCTCCTTTTTCCTGTAGCCTTTAGCCAATCTCTAGGCCTCACTTTGTGAACATATATGGAATTATGATAAAATATCCCTGTGGGCACTATGGCTTTACTGCATCTAAGTAGGTCATAATATACCATAACTCTTACTTCAGTTTACCAAACTCTAGCATACTCACGTTGCTTATCACATATGTATAAATCGAAGTCCTTTAATGCTTCCTCATTACTGTTCATCTTAAGAATGACGGGCTAATCACATCTCATACTTTGTAACATTTATCCAACCATTGTTGATTCACCTCAAAATTGATCTACAATCTACTACTGATAACTTGAAACCTTTTGCATAATCACTAGGGCTCACGTTGCATCGAGGAACATTTGAAGTGATTTTCCTGATCCACCTAGGGGCGATACCATACTTCCATAACCGTATTTCATATCATCCCAATGTGATTCACCTTATGTGGGTATTTTAATCCTATACAATTCATGAAATCCCCCTTTTTTCAAATCATTACTCAATTGAGTACTAGGGCAGAATTACAATTACACCCTTATTCTATCACAATTACACCCTTATTCTACTACTAGGGCAGAATTCCATCTCTTGTAAATGCTATTAGTCTTAGACTTCTTTGAGTTCATTCATGCTATACTGAACTTTCTATAACTTAGATAAACCATCAGCTCTCTTGTTTTCATAGGCTTAATCCCGAGGACTTATCCATTCTCGTCACCTTCTCACTCGCATTTCCTTATCCTTACTCATGTCTTTCTAAAACCTTGTCGCTCTACCATACTTTAGCTTGTGACCTGTCCATATCTATTTATACTACTCGCAACCATCCTTCAACTTGCTTGCACCTTATATTTCCTTATGTTATTCTGGAACGTCAAGTGAGACGTCACATCATCTCTAACTCTTCTTTACTCTTTTAACTAGACTTCTCGATACATAGAAACCATAAGCTGGAAAATATGCCACTGACGATGCTGCTATCATTCCCGGATACTGAATCCCAGCGCTTCTAGCCATCTATCTGAAGTATGGACTATTCACAACCTTATGTATTTGAGTATCTCATACGTTGTCCACCTTACTTAGTTGATGTATTTTATTAGTTTTCTCTTCCTTCTGATCAGCCTTTATGTAGGCTTAAGCTATCTTCCGATCTGCGACTCATGGTATTAGTTATTACTTTAGACTTTCATGGGCACTATGGAATATCCAATATACGATCTTCTAACAATTCAATTCTTTATCTATGACCTGGTCTCAATTCTTTCTTTTTATTTATA
This sequence comes from Nicotiana otophora, assembly GCA_000715115.1. NCBI lineage: Eukaryota > Viridiplantae > Streptophyta > Magnoliopsida > Solanales > Solanaceae > Nicotiana > Nicotiana otophora. The sequence goes on from AWOL01S0011579.1 coordinate 10,848, forward strand.
CCGGAGTCTTCCACGACTATAGGATTGTCAACATATATGCTGCATGGATAATACTCCGACATCTTAAGTGCATTCATAATGTCACTAACTCTAGATCATTGATCAAATAATTCCTTTCGTTCCTTCTCATCTTTCTTTAAACATAAGCTATTACTTTTCCTGGTCTTTCTGCCCCCTTGTTGCGTGCATACTTAGCTTATCTTAGTTCCCACGCATGCCGGAAATTTTGTGCAACTCGTATGATCTCGAAAATGACTTTTGATTTTACTTCCCATTCATTAGCCACGGTAGGTTCCACTTTCTTATGGAGTGCATACAATATTGTAGTGAGATTGTTTTTACATGACCATTTCTCCTTCAAGTTTTTATGTTTAGGTTGAGGCTTTCTTCCTTATTTCCTCAGCTAGTCTTTTATGTAGTACTTAGGGAGGACCCTTTGACTCTTGTAAAGTTGCGAGCTTATTACATCGTATACTCGATAAAATTTTTGATGTCCTTCCTCGCCTATAATTATCCGTAGTTACTTACCTCCACGCCCTTGTGCTTGTAGGGTTGCTTCTGAACTGATATTTTGATAGTCTTCCCAATGGTACTATCTTTTATTTTCGTAACACTCATATGGTACATTTAATTACCCCAACCCCTATCTGAAATATTTTTTTCCAACAATTGCAATCTCGTATCTGCGAGACTGAATTCCCTATGCTGGGGTTCAATACATTTAACTTGCATGATCTGTTAATTTATTTGTATCCTCTTGTCTAGCCATAACTACACTCTTCCTAAATCAACTGCTAACTACTCGTTGGTCCATTTTCATATCAATATTCCGCGTAATCTTTCTTGGGTTATTTTCTTTGTTTCAACTTACGTCTTACACTGGCTCCTTCTTCATTTGTGGCGTCTTTTCACATCATCGATGACTCTTACTTGCCTTGATAAAATCCTTCTGTTCCAAGGATAACAAAATTCTTTACTCACGAAGGTGACACTTAGTGTAACTGGCACACATAGTCCCTTAAACTTAACTTTGCTCACATTGCTTGCTTTAGGGAAGCGTCTTCCTGAATGACCTTTAAAGGTTATCCTTCTGTCGTCCATTCTATTATCACCGGAACACAATCTTTGAAATTCTCATGAATCCAACTATTATCAAATCACTCAGTCCCTAATTCATGTTTAATTTACCTTGTTCACCAGCCCATACAGATTGGTATTACTCTGGGTCTAACTTTTCCTTCTGTTAATCACGCTAGAGTCACAAACTTATTTCTCTGCCTGAATTGTAATACTGATAATCTTCATTAACTGCGTATCTCATACCCTCTTTTACCTTGCTTCTTTTACTTGCTGAAACTTGTGTCTACCTTCCAATTCTCTTATTCCTTCTTACCATACGAGTGGATAGATATTCTTTCCTTAGGGATCCTTATCAAGAAGCTTACATGTCCTAGTACACACATGTTCTGCTGAAGACCTCATATTTATTCATCATAAGCATGATGCAAAATCGAGTTCCTCTGACTCAACTCTTCCACAACCACATGCAATATCTTACCAACTGCCTTTTGGATGTAGGTATCATCTTATTACGAATAAAATAGAATTTAGGAGTTTAAATTTTTACAACTAAGCTCTACCACACAATCTAGAGTATGAAGAAAGAGTGACAGTCCCAAATGCCCTGTAGCCTCAAGCTTCTAAGTGTGGTGCACAACACACCCATAAATAAGACTCTACTAGACACGGCTTGTAGACTACCTAGTACAGAACTGCTCTGATACCACATTTGTCATGACCTAAACCGATAGGCCGCAACGGGCACCCGGTACCTTATTTAACCGAGTACCAACATAACATATCTCTAGTATCATACTATCATAGGTAAATGCGCCGGAGAGGCTGCCGTGAGATAAGTAGAATAAAACGTGAGGAAATACTCGACATTAGACGACCCAACATGTAATACAAACTTATGTATATGACATACGTGTCTATAAGACCAAAATAAACACTCGTACACTGACCATAGACCGACAAATCCATACAATCTTTCATGTACATGATATATATTTGCAAGCCTTTAAGAGTAGATAAATACCATAAAGGTCGGGACAGGGCCCCGCCATACTAATCAATACATGTCCAAATCATACTGACCAAATAAGCAACTCCGGAGCAAATGGAGCGCACCAACACCTTCCGCTGAGCTGATAGCCTACTTGGAGGACTCTCAACCTATCTATCGGGACCTGCGGGCATGAAACACAGAGTCACCAAGAATGAAAATCAGTAAATAAAAGACATGAGAGAAACATGGAGAAAAAGACTCAACATGTAAGTCTTAATAGATGTGTAAATCATTTAATAATTATAATGTCATGCATATGCATATAAATGTCATAACATGCATAGGTATATGTGTAAATAACATCATCAAGACTCTGAGGGCATCCTATCATATCATCTCGACTACTGTTGGCAAAATTATCAACATATACCAGCTGATCAGGTGGTGGTGCGTATATAATGTCGTAACATTTTCCTATATCCCATATACATATAATATACGTGTATATAATGCCATCTGGTCATGGGGCAATGTACATGTATAAATGAATGTAATGCATAAGAAATACATTAATAAGATTTCTCGGAATGTCATATGATCAATATGCCTTTTCGGATAAACATCATCAAATACGTATTTTTCTGAGACCCGTGAACAGAAGATATAATAATAATTCATATGGGGAATCAAGAACATAGGCACCCCTAGCACTTCTTTGAATAGAGTCATATATGAAAGTTGTGTATTTGCTTGTTTTGTTTGTATCATATGGATCATGCTAAAAGGAAACAAACGATAGCCTTAACATACCTGCGTCGATTCTCTTAACAATCCCTCTAACACAAGTCTTTTGCGAAACACATGTAACGGTGGATTGGAGTAGGGAAATATCCATATGATAATCTTGAGAAAGATTGTACCGGGCTCCCTTGAAATTTGCAATTCACGCTGCTATAGCATTGTGAAGTTTCAAATGAGTTATTTAAGTCTCATTCGTTACTTAGCATCCCACTTAATTATTTAGGAGGATCTCTTATAACTTGTGGGTTGTGGGCCCCACTTGATAAGGATGACTTTTGCCCAAAAGTCCCCTAAAATGCCATCTAAAATCCAAACCAAATAGTGACTTATCACCTAATTGACTTGCTGCCACGTTGAGGGCCTTTTAGGCTTATTCAGAACCTTCTATATTTGAGTATCTCGTACGTTGTCTACATTTACCTTACTTACCTTAAAATCTTGCCACATCTTCTATCTCTTCCGTAACCTACCTTCCACATAGGTATAATTCACATCCACAACTTAAAGCTATATTATAATACTTGTACCTCTGGCGTATACATAATCCTATGGGAGCTTCATACTGACTTCTTATGAGGCTGGTATTCTTCTAACTGGCTTTATTGTAGAGCCATTATAAAATATGGTTGTTGTACTATCTCTCTTGTACCTCTGATAATAAGAGTGATTCTATAATGTTCTCATCCACGATTTCTATAATTGTTTAGGTCCAATAATCAGACTCCTGATTTACTTAGTTGATGTAACTCATTAGTTTCCTCTTCCTTCTGATCAGCCTTTATATAGGCTTAAGCTATCTTCTGATCTATGGCTCATAGTATTAGTTATTACTTTAGCCTTTCATGGGCGCTATGGAATATCCAAGATACAATCTTTTAATAATTCAGTCCATTGTCTATGACCTAGCCTTAAGGCCCCGTGACAAGTTTCCTAAAAACTAGGGTTCCTTTATGACGGGTTAGGCGTAGAGGTTAACAATAGTAGAAATTCTTCACGGCATGCTTGCGAGCCACGGTTCAGACTTTTTGGATCGAATAGTGCACTGGGGAGTTGAAGGAAAATGTTAGGCAGAAGTAGGCATTTCTGCAGCCCATTTTGCGACCGCAGAACCACTATATGGACTGTAGAATGGTCGCATAGTGGGGTAGTTTTCTGGGTCATCTCGATGTCCTTTTTGCGGCCCATTATGCTACTGCATAACCATTTTGTGATCCGCACTCTTATCGCATATCCAGTTTGAGATTTTATGGAGGGAGGTTCTACGGTGCGTTATCCGACCGCAGAATCAGTCTGCAGTGCATTATGCGACCACAAAATAGGTATGCGGGCTGCATAGTGACCGCAGACCCGGTCAGTTCCTTTCCAGTTTTGGCACCCAAATTATGCAGCCGATATGCGTACCGCATAACCTGTTCCGGGGCTTCATTTTTGGGGTTTTTAAACCCGACCCTTCTTCGTTAAAACATATGCCACAACTCATTTTGAGCACATTTCTTATACTTTAGAGTGAGAGAGAGAGTTCTTAAAGTGGGGGGTCAATCTTCAACCCATTATCCAACAATTCATGCTCAATCATTGAGGATTAACAAAGTAAGTCTTCACCCTAAAGGTAAGAATCTATGCCCTAGCTCTCAATTTCGAAAATTTACAAAAATGGGTTAATTAGATAGACAATTATTGGGTGTGGGGGTTGTTGTCTTGCATGCATGCATCCTTGAAGTATGTGGGAAGGTCGTGTGTTAAAAATGGTAGAGAATGATGGAATCTTCCAAAAAAAGGGCCTTAAAACATTGATGCACACCTAGTGTTTGATACTATGCTCAAATGAGCTAAAATCATGATCATCTTCCTAATTTTGGTCCAACTTGTTATATTTCTAAAATAGATTGAAGTTACTAAGAATTCCGGATCATTTTAGAGTTTGAGAAGCTCAATTGAGGCATGTTGGCTAAACCCCCTTCTTCATAGAATCGAATCCCACGGTGTTCATGTAATTGGAGTAAGTCCTTGATCATTATTGAATTGGCTATTCCTAATGTGGTTGTGTTGAAGGATGTATGTTCAATATTTATTCTAATTGCTTCGTCATGTCATATTTCCATTTGAGGATGTGTTCAAAATGTGGAATATGTGTTAGAAATGTTAAGACTGCATGTCAAGATCGAAATAAAGGTTGTTATGCCAAATTGTATGAAAAGCCTCTGCCTAAGATTCCCAAAGTGATCATATGTGAATTTAACGTCTTGAATGGGAAGCCTTATTGTTGTTGATAATGATAATGATATTTGAATGCTGAAAAGGGAACTAGAACTATGAAATACTGCCAAATGCCAAGAATGAATTTGTAATCGTGATCACTGGTGCCAATGAATCAAAAAGATATGAAAGAAGTATGATGTGAGATGATTGCCGCACACATGGTGGTACTGTGTTGGAAATTATGATGGAATTGTGGTTATGGTTGATGTCTTAAGTGATACAACCTATCCGATCGGGTCGTGATCGGACTCCGTGTAAGAATACAGTGGTATTGTGAATTGTGGTATATCGGCTCTAAAGATCACCCAACCTAATAACATGGAAATTGACTTCAAAACTTATGTGATCTTTACCTTGATGTTTTAATATTATTTAAAGCTCTTATTGAATTATTGACTGTTCCTGTTGTATTATTACTTACTAGTTCTATTCGACGGTACTAACGTCCCTTTTTCCGGGGGTGTTGCATCTTTAAATAGATGCAGGTGGTTACATAGCAGGCAGTGTCGATCAGCAATAGTGGCACATCCTCTTCCCAGTAGACTTGGTGAGCCCCACTTCATCCCGGGGTCACGTACTGTATCTTTTGCTCAGATATTATCACGTCTCAAGGTATAGCCGGGGCCTTGTCGCCGGCACTATCATAGACTCTTTTGTACNGGCAGTGTCGATCAGCAATAGTGGCACATCCTCTTCCCAGTAGACTTGGTGAGCCCCACCTCATCCCGAGGTCACGTACTATATCTTTTACTATGATATTATCACGTCTCAAGGTATAGTCGGGGCCTTGTCTCCGGCACTATCATTGACTCTTTTGTACCTTTTAGAGGCTCCGTATACACTATGTCAGTTGTACATGGGTGCTAGAAAATTCAAACAAGTTATGTTGTGTATTTTGAGACTTAATAGTGTAGTAACTAATGGAACGATTTAATGTCATATGTATGAATTTACTACTGTCAAATTAATGAAATAGTATCTTCTCTTGATCATGGTTGAGTTGGTGCATTTTCATATCAATATTCCGCATAATCTTTCTTGGGTTATTTCCTTTGGTTTAACTTATGTCTCGCACTGGCTCCTTCTTTATCAATAGCATCCCGGGTCGGAACCCTTACTTCCTCTCCTTGACATCGTGCTTGCAAAATGTTCTGGAATTGTAGCATATCTGTACAATTTGAATAAGTGCAATCTCATCCCCTTTTTATTTTTATTGCATTCTTCCTTTACCATTCCATAGTTACTAGAACCACTTAATTCTGACTTAATGCCACATCACTCCATATTCCCCCCTTTAGGGGAGTACTAAGATTTAGTGCTACCATAATCTATGTATAGATGTTTTACCTCTTCATATTTGGCGTCTTTTCACATCATCGATGACCCTTACTTGCCTTGCAAAAATCCTTCTGTACCAAGGATAACAAAATTCCTTACTCATGAGGGTGATACTTAGTGTAACTGGCACACATAGTCCCTTAAGCTTAACTTTGTTCACATTGCTTGCTTTCAGGAAGCGTCTTCCTGAATGACCTTTAAAAGTTATTCTTCTGTCGTCCATTCTAATTGCCGGAATGCAATCTCTGAAATTTTCATGATGCCGACTATTATCAAATCACTCAGTCCCTAATTCATGTTTAGTTTACCTTGTTCACCAGCCCATAATGATTTGTATTACTCTGGGATCTAACTTTTCCTTCTGGTAATCACGCTAGAGTCATGAACTTATTTCTCTGCCCTAATTATAATACTGATAATCTTCATTAACTAGGTATCTCGTACCCTCCTTTACCTTGCTTGTTTTACTTGCTGAAACTTGTGCCTACCTTCCGATTCTTTTATTCTTTTTTACCATATGAGTGGATAGATATTTGTGCCTTAGGGATCCTTATCAAGAAGGTTACATGTCTTAGTACACACATGTTCTGCTTAAGACCTCACATTTATTCATAATAAGCCTGATGCAAAATCGAGTTCCTCTGACTCAACCCTTCCACAACCACATGCAATCTTTTACCAACTGCCTTTCGGATGTAGGTATCGTTTTATTACGAATAAAATAAAATTTAGGAGTTTAAATTATTACAACTGAGCTCTACCACACGATCTAGAGTATGAAGAAAGACTAACAGTTCTAAATACCCTGTAGCCTCCTACTTATAAGTGTGGGGCACAACACACCCATAAACAAGATTCTACTAGACACGACTTGTAGACTCCCTTGGACAGAACTTCCCTGATACCACTTTTTTCACGACCCAAACTGATTGGCCGCAACGGGCACCTAGTACCTTAAACAACAGAGTACCAACATAATGTATCTCGTGTATCATACTATCATAGGTACATGAGCCGTAGAGGCTATCGTGAGATAAGTAGAATAAAACATGAGGCAATACTTGACATTGGATGGCCCAACATGAAATACAAACATATACATAAGACATACGGGCCTATAAGACCAAAATGATCACTCGTACACTGAACATAGGCCGACAAGGCCATACAATCTTTCTTGTATATAACATATGTCTACAGGCTTCTAAGAGTAGATAAATACCATAAAGGTCGGGATATGGCCCCGCCATACTAATCAATACATGTGCAAATCATACTAACCAAATAAGCAACTCCGGAGCAAATGGAGCGCACCAACACCTTCCGTTGAGCTGATAGCCTACTTGGAGGACTCTCAACCTATATATCGGGAGCTACGGGCATGAAACACATCGTCCCCAAGTAAATGGGATGCCAGTACAAATAATGTACCGAGTATGTAAGGAATGAAAATCAGTAAATAAAAGACATGAGTGAAACATGGAGAAAAAGACTCAACATGTAAGTGCGAATAGCTCTGTAAATCATTTCATATTTATAATGTCATGCATATGCGTATAAATGTCATACCATGCATAGTTATATGTGTAGATAACATCATCAAGCCTCTGAGGACATCCCATCATATCATCTCAGCCACTGTGGGCAAAATCAACAACAAATACTAGCTGATCAGGTGGTGGTGCGTATATAATGTCGTAACCTTTTTCCATATCCCATATACATATAATTAAGCGTATATAACGTCATCTGGTCATGGGTCAATGTATATGTATAAATGAATGTAATGCATAAGAAATACGTTAATTAGACTTCTCGGAATGTCATAAGATCAATATTCCTTTCGGATAAACTTTATCAAATACGTATTTTTTTAAGGCCCATGAACAGAAGATATAATAATAATTCACATGGGGAATCAAGAACATAGGCACCCCTAGTACTTCTATGAATAGAGTCATTTTTGAAAGTTGCACAGTTGCTCGTTTTGTTTGTATCATATGGATCATGCCAAAAGGAAAGATGGGATAGCCTTAACATACCTGAGCCAATTCTCTTAAACATTTCTCTAACACACGTCTTTTGCGAAAAACACGTAACGACGGATTGGAGTAGGAAAAACTCCGTATGATATTCTTAACAACGATTGTACCGGGCTCCATTGGAATTCGCAATTCACGCTGCTATAGCATTGTGAAGTTTCAAATGAATTATTTGAGTCTCATTCATTACTTAGAAAGTTTTGCAAAACATAACATCCCAGTTAATGATTTAGGAAGATCTCTTATAACTTGTGGATTGTGGGACCCACTTGATAAGGATGACTGTTTCCCAAAATTCCCCTAAAATGCCACCTAATATCTAAACCAAATAGTCACTTATCACCTAATTGACTTGCTGCCACGTTGGGGGCCTTTTAGGCTTATCAACAATTGTTTCAATTGATTCGTTAACTCATTAATCTCCCACTAACCAACAACTAATCAATTACCCAGATAATTAAGAATTACTTCAAATTAATTAAAATACTAATCACTTTTAACACACTTTATACACTTTACTATCATGGTCATGTCGTACCTTGTATGGTACTAGTCCATAAATACGAGATATTATAGCTTGGACTGTACCTTATCTCAAAATGTCAAACTTCGACGAAACTCATTTTCTTCCACTCGTTTACCCTCTGACCTTCACGGCTTTACTTATCACTTGTTATAAATAGCATAATACTTATAACCTCAAAATAATCTTGTCCTTGAACTGATGCGAATTTTCTTACGACAAATCCAACGTACAATACTAGGGGTGTAACATCGATGTAATACTGTGAGGTGTAACAACCACTAGGTACCCCTTATAAGACAATTACCCATTTAACTTCACCGTCAATAGTTTCCACCAGAACGATAGGCAAAGGAATTCCAGCCACCTTCTGGAACCTAGATACATGATGCATCGGGTGCATGGAGGACAACAATGTGAAAACATCATACTCATAGTTTGGCCTATTTTCTTCAATATTCCATAAGGCCTAATGTGACTACACATACTTTACCTTCATTAACAATTCACCCAATATATTCATAGAAAACATCTTGAGAATAACCCGTTCACTTTGTTCAACTCTAAATTCCTACGCCGAACACCCAAACTAAACCTTTGGCGACCTCCAACAATTACTCTAAGATGTGCTAGCATGAATATGATCATAAAATTTCCTATCCAATATTTGATCACGGGATGATGCTTCTTCTTTGACATGTTTGAATCTTCAACCCCCATAGGTTACTATAAATAGGAACAACGAGGTCCGAGATTTGGCTAGAAAGTTTCACGAATCCGTCAATGTGCTGAGCAGGGCATTTCAGGAGGTTATATCCTAAGAGACATGAAGGTTACTACCAATAGTGCTGACATAGTTAATCATTGTGATGAAATCATTGATTCGAAAAATGAGGCATAGAGTTGCCTAGTAGGCATTGATAATGTAGATACCATGTTCATGATTCTGAGATTTAAAAGAAATGAGTCATTTTAGACATGTGACATATGGGAGGCATGGTCGGGAGGATAAACACATTAGCTTCAGTTATTCTTGGAAGACTAAGAGTCATGAAAATGACATCAATAATTATTTCATTCCATATATGCCTTGTTCGGCAATAGTTGGCCTCAAAGAGAAATAGCCAAGTACGTGATACCAGTCGCCTCTTGGAATATAGGGAAAATCAGTTTATCTCGAAATGAGAATATTCTGGCACCCTGAATGTGATACGGGTTTCAAAATGCATATAGTTGCATTATGCTCTTAACAGTATTTGACACAAGAAATCTATGCCACAAGCCTACGAGGTTGCAAAGGAGGTTGAACACTTGTGAGATTATTATCATTCTGACAGCTTAACCCTTCATGATAGTTGATTCTATACGAGAGGTCTAGAGATACGACAAACCTGTCTTTCCAATCAATATACTAATAATATGTGCCACAATCTGAAACATCCACCTTAAGTGGGGAGGGAAAAGTCGCGGTAAGGCTGCTTAACTTTCAACCACACACAACTGAAACCATGTAGCTAGGACATATTAATGTTGGGATGCAATTATGTATTGGTTAGAGAGAATGAACACTTTGCTATGAGCTAGACATGTTTTTTCCATAACAGCTCTCAAGCTGCAATACCAGGCCACTTCATGGGCAACTGCAATACTAGGAACAAAGTGAGTTACTCACTGAGGCATGATCTAAGTTGACATGAAAGTCATACCGAGAGGGCAAACAGAAAGATCTTCCTATGATGAATTTGTGAAAATTTTAAATTTCCCAGAAACGTTTATACAGACAAGTGACCCCTTTCATTTGACATTTACACATATAATACGTGCTGAGATATACTGTCATGTTACTAGACAGTGAAAAGGATTCATGATAATATTCACAAAGGAGTGAAGTGATTTTTCAAACCATAGGATCCACATACACCGGAGAGAAAAAGAGTGGCTCAAGAAGGATCTCAACACTAGGCTTCTATACATTAGATTTGATGCCACATAGGTAAACTTTATGACAGTGCATGCATAAGCATAAGTGAGCAGATATTATCCATTTGAATCAAAAGGTTCTTGTAAGAAATTCATTAGGTATAGTCCTTTGTTGAGAATTTAAGGAAGCAATGGGAAGTATTAACCTAGGGTTATAACTCATTCCAAGGAAATTATTATAGAACTCAATTCCTCACGAGGTTGTAAATAAGAGAATTTGTGATAGAGTGGCTTCATGAATAATGCGTCTCGTTTAGAAAGTAAGTACATGCAATGTTTTGTGATTTAGCGTCTTGTTAAGACCGTGTTTATGAAGGCTCTTTAATATGGATGTACATATACAACAAGGAAAAATTATGCGTATTCATAATGATATACTATGGAGTGACTGACTTGAAGACTTTAGATTGATGGGGAAGTGCCTTAACATATGCCCCTCGACTCCACATCTGTAACATACATTGGTACCATAGTGACATACCCATGAATGACATCTCCTATACTTCACGTAACAGGGATGAGGTCCACTAAACTGACTCGCTTTATTGATCTGATATTTACCCTTTTGCATACGGCATAAACATCCCCCCTATCCTTCCTCCAGGACCACGTGATGGGATTAACAATCTCTGCAACAGCTCATTGTATCAACTTTTGGGATTACCCAAATCTACCACCCCTAACACGCTTTTGAGCATACTCACAACATGCCACAAAATGTTCTCGTCCGCATATCGGGAAGACCGGGATGGGTGTATCCAATATAAGGGCATTTGTTCTTCTTGTGCCACCTCTTTCCACAACCATAACATATTTCAAGAATCATCCAACATAAACCCGAGTGGCTCTTCTTTCATATCAAACATTCCGGCTTATTGATGCCAATAATCCACTTTCATATCTTAGGTGCCCTCACCACCTAATCTGGTGGTGCAGTGACATTAATAGGAACAAGGATACTTCCCCTAGCAACTAGTTCTTTCATTTCCTCTTCGTTGCCTTGCATCTGTGGGTTACTCATATGGAAAATGAGACATGACGAGGAATTTAGCTTCCTATTTTGAGCTTTA
>AWOL01S0011579.1:24098-53932 GCA_000715115.1 Nicotiana otophora
GCATGATCTGGAATACCATAGAAGGGTGAAATTCCTAAATATCCAAGTAGCCTCCTGATTATAGATGTGGTCGACAACACACCGATAAGAAGGACTCTACTAGACACAGCTCCGAGACATCCTAAGACACTTTAAAACCTTAGGCTCTGATACCAAGTTTGGCATGCCCCAAACTCGGGGAGCGCTACCGATGCTCAACCGAGTGAACCCGGCCGAGCAAGCCTGTTAGATTTCCTTCTACCCAAACTCATCCATGAATAAAGAGGGGATGCACTCCATTAATCAATCACTAAAAAGATTTCATTAACAACTCCCATTTCATTTCAATTAACAACTTCATTCAGAATTTCCAAAATATTACAAGTTTATATATATAATGAAAAACATGTTTGCCAAATACCAACATTTCTAGTTCAATTCCCCATATCAAACACCGCCCACAACTTGTCTATGGGGCCTCTAAGTACAACAAAAGAGTAGTATGGAAGTGCCAGCAACAAGGCCGCGACTATATCTTAAAGGAAAATGTATAACTCAAATGACATCAGGCCCGGAATAGAGTAGGGCTCACCAAAACCTGCTGAATAGAGAGTGACTGCTAACGAGGACCAAAGTTGCCCGCTGATGAACCACCTGCATCCATTGAGGATGCACCGCCCCTAGAAAAAGGGACGTTAGTACATATGGAATAGTACTAGTATGTAAAGCTAATTATCCTCTTCCAAAATAGAAAGCCAACATAAAAGGGAAAACCATGGAAACAACAATCAACAATCAATGATATCCAATTTCCAAGTTAAAAAAATATTAATTTCAAAAATACGAATATAATTTTATTTTTATTTGGGAGATATTTAGCACTGGTATACCACTGTTCACAATATCATCGTTCACAATACCAATGTTCACAATACTAATATTCATAATAATAATACCACCGTACTTTTAGCACGGAGTCCGATCACGACCTGATCGGCTAGGCCATCTAATTAGAGACATCAACCACTATCACTCTCTATACCAATACCGCTATTTTGTTAGCACGGAGTCCGATCAAGACCCGATCGGCTAGACCATCTCATTAGAGACATCAACCACAATCACAATTTTAATTACGATTTCCAGGACAATCACCACCATGTGTGAAATCACAATTTCATATTCCACACCTTCATTTCTATCCTTTCATGGATCATCATCATAAATATCAACATATATAATATTTAGGAAATCACAACTTTAAGTTCATTAAAATAAAGAATTTAAGCACAATAGATTTGTTTACAAGAAATGGAGTAAAATGATTGACAATCGAAGCACAAGTTAAAATCATAAATAAGTAACAGACCATTTATTCCTGAAATACTTTTCCCCAAAAAGGGCAATACACAATTTCCACTCACGAATATGTAAGAACGCAAAACATATTGAAAATACTCATAATTAGCATTAGTTAAAACAGCCACATTTAGGCATAACTTGATTACATAAGCTTTTAGGCAAATCTAACTTCGAAGTCAATTCGGAATAGTTGAATAAAGGCTCATTTCATTACCTTCCTCACATTATTTCATTTCATTGGCACCATTGGCCACAAGTATAACTTTCATTCTTGGCACAATGGCCACACTTTATATCTTCAATTCACTTTTTTCACTTTCAAGCATTTTTATAGATTATCAACAACAAGGCATTTCCAATCAAGACTTCAGGTACACATATGAGTAATTAGAAGTCTTAAGCATATCGAGTTGTTCTCACACAAGTTGGCATCATAAATTTCATTTGAAACACGAATCAAAGCCATAACATTTTAATGCACATATCATTCTTGAACACATTCCCGAAGGATAACATAATATCATAGGAACATTCGGAACACGTTTTGAATATATAATTCTCGACACTTTGCTTATTCGGGACAATCAAATTTATTGGGAACATCTCGGAACATAGAATAAGGAACTTGAGACAACCATATTTGAAACTTACGGGAACATCATGAAATTCAATTCTAAGAGAGTAGGTTAGCCAATATACCTTACTTTGAGCTTTTCATAAATTACTAAAATGTTCTGGAAATTCTGTCAGTCCCAATCTATTTTGAGACATAACAAAATTGAACACAAATTAGGAAGATATTCATGGTTTCAACTCATTTGAGCATTTTATCAAACACTAGGTGTGCAAATTTGGCAACAAGGTTCTTCTACAAGATTTCCTTCACTCCTCAACCCAATCGTAACTGATTTTAGCTCAACAATCTTCCCACAAACCTTGTTCGTACAACCATGTATAATTAATACTCTTACACCCAAGAATCATACTCCCAATCACCCATCTTTTACCCCAAACTCGAAATTGAAGACTAGGGGTTTGAATATTACCTCTTGAATGGGCTTCTACGTGCGTGGCCGCACACCAAGGCAAGTGGCTGTGCATTTGGCCATGCACACTAGGCAGAAACGCCCAAATATGCGCGACCGCACATCTGGGCACGCATAAGACATAGGTCCAGTAAAATGGCCATAACATTCTGTTAAAATATCCAAATGAAAAACGGTTTGATGCGTTGAAAACTAGACCCAAAGAAATTTAATTTGATAGGTATATCACCACCTAAGTAATTATATGGAGGGAGTGCTATTCATTTGAATTCAGGTCTTGTGCCAATTGAACATCGTTTCCACATAATGTATCCAACTTGTTCCACTAAAGTTGTTGCCATTCACAAAACTCCTTAGTATGTTCTAACACACATTAAACATACATTATAAATTTAAAATTATATGGCTCTATCCCATAGGTCTCCTTTAATACTCAAATACGTTATTCCCAAATACTGTTGGCGCACTTTAAAATCTTAAATTATTAGGAAATGTTTACGGGGCCTACATTGACTTTTTGATATCAAGGTTGAAATCCGATTCTAGAAATTTGAATAGGTCCCTTATGTCATTCATGACTTGTGTGCAAAATTTGAGGTCAATCGAATTTGAATTGATACGTTTCGACGTCAAATGTAGAAGTTGGAATTTGTTAGTTTTCATTAGGCTTGAATTGGGGTATGATTTGTGTTTTTAGCATTGTTTGATGTGATTTGAGGCTTCGACAAAGTTTGTATGATATTTTAGGACTTTCTGGTGTATTTAGTTCAGTTCCCGGGGGCCTCGGGTGAGTTTCGGATGGCTAACAGATCAAATTGTGGACTTGGAGTTTAGCTAAAGTTTTTCTGGTGCACTGTCTGGTATCCTACTATGCAATTGAGTGAGAAGGTCCATGATTGCTTAGGCTAAATTGGAAATCTATAATTTTTGTGCTATGCGATCACGTAGGTAATTCCGCGATCGCGAAGCTGTTGGCAAGCAATACTACGTGAACGCGTGGATTAAGCCGTGCTTGCATAGTGCGAAGGAGGGAACTGGAAAATTCACGTGTTGTGCTATGCGATCGCGTGTGACTGTCCGCGATCACGTAGGTTGGAGGAAGCTTTGCTTCGTGATCGCATGAAGGGATCCGCGATCGCTTAAGGAAAAAGTTTAGCAGGGGAAAATTGTTCTTCGTGATCGCGTGAGTTGTTCCGCGGTCGCATAGAGGAACTGACTCCATTTTTTACGATATGGAGCTTGGGGAGAGGTGAGTTTTGGGAGAATTTTAAGGGAAGATTCGTGGTAAGTGTTCTTAACTCAATTTTGGTCAAATTACCTGAATCTATAGTTATTTTAGCATTTAATTGGTGTTTTAAGTTGGAAAACAATTGTGAAAACTGTTAAGGTTAAATTGAGGGTCGAGTTCAAGTCAAAATTTGGTAAACATTTGTATAGTTGGACTCGTGGTTGGATGGACGTTCATATTTTGTGACTTTTGTCAGGTTCCAAGATGTGGTCACCACTAGCAATTATTGAGTGGAATTTCGGCTTTTGTTGGAAAATTAGTATTTTCATATGGAATTAATTCCTATAATTTGTGTTGACTGTATCGAATTAATTGTGACTAGATTCGAGGTGTTCAGAGGCCGATTTGCGAGGCAAGGTCATATTGGAAGAAAGAATTACACGGTTTGGGGTAAGTAATACTTCTAAAATTGATTATGAGGGTATAAACTCCCGAAATTACGTGTTATGTGACTGCTTTTGAGGTGACGCGCATGCTAAGTGACGGCCATGTGAGCGTGCACCGTAGAATTCGTGACTTAATTGATTATGTGAAACTTTATAATACAATAATTATGTCATTATCCACATATCCTCCACGTGTTAGAGGAATTGAGCTGAGACTCATATTAAAGCTCATGTCTAGACTACGTGCCGATATTTTTGGGACCCGCAGAGGTCGTGCTGTTGTTGAATTAATTGTTTAAAAATATAATGTATACTTAATCACATCTATTATTTGCATATCATATCTTAGTCTCTGTTTCTATATATTGATACATCATATCATTTTGACGGGCTAATTTTCATCATATTATGAGCCCGAGAGACTGGAGAGTTTAATGACTGAGTGAGGACGAGTGCCTGATTGTGAGTTATATTTATGGGATCGGGCAGCACGCCGCAACATGCTTTATTGATTTATGCCTGGACCTGGCTTATTATAGTGCTTGGGACGAAGGATCCCCTCCGGATTTTGCACCCCACATAGTGAGCCCGGTGGATATTATATTTGGGATGGAGTTCCCTGGGCATGGAGTTTCCATATATATTGACATTTGGGATGGAGTACCCAGGGTATGGATTTGCCTTATTTATTTATATTTGGGATGGACTTCCCAAGGCATGGAGTTTCCTTATTTATTTACATTTGGGATGGAGTTCCCAAGGCATGGAGTTGCTTTCTTTCATTTATATCTAGGCTAGATTGGCCATATACAGTACTAACTGACTGGCGGTCAGTTGCTATTTATATTGAGGGATGGATCTTCCCTGGGTTGGACCTGCATGTACAGTACTGAGTGATTCAGTACTCTAAGAGTGTGAGTACGTGATGCTTCCATGGTAGTATACCATATACATCATATACATTGGCATGTATATATAGAGATATCATATTCCTCGTATCAAACAAAGTTGATTTATTTTACTTGTATTAAGTTATATGTTAAACTTGAAAACATGCCTACATTTTCGTACTGTTATTTCATATTGGACTGTACCTGTTGAACTCATCGCTACTTTCAGCCCAAAGGTTAGTCTTGTTACTTATGGAGTACATGGGGTTAGTTGTACTCATACTACACTCTGCACTTCGTGTGCAGATCCAGGTACTTCCGGATACGGCAGCTACTAGGTTTAAGAGATTATGGGTTGGAGATTATCGAGGTAGCTGCTTGGTGTCAGCAAACCTTGACTCTTTTTTCTTTCAATAATATGTATTGTTCTATATTTCCAGATAGTGTTTTATCAGTTAGACTATGTTATCATTTAGATGGTCATGTACTCAGTGACTCCGCATTTTGGGAGTATATTTGTATTAGTATTTGATGGATTTGCTATTAAATCTAAATATTATGGTTTCAATCGTAAAATAATTTGTAATTTATTGAGGTTGTCGACTTGCCTAGTAATGAGATAGGCGCCATCATGGCAGGTGAGAATTTGGGTCATGACAACTTGGCATCAAAACCTAGGTTACATAGGTCTGATCAGTCATGAGCAGGTTTAGTAGAGTCTTGCGGATCGGTACAGAGACGTTTGTACTTATCTTCGAGAAGCTGCAGAACCCTTAGGAAAACTTTCACTTTCTTGTATTCTAGTTGTGAGACTTATAGATTCCGGGAACTAAATCTCTGTTGTTCTATTCTCTCACAGATGGTGAGGACACGTGCTATTGGATCGGGTGAACAACCACCAGTACCACCAGTTTAGGCCACGAGAGGCCGGGGCTGTGGTAGTGGCCAGGGCCATGGTAGAGGCCGTGGTGCAGCAAGCACAGCAGCTAGAGCAACACTTGTACATCCACCAGTTGCTCCAACTCATAAGCGGATTACAGATATAGATGAGCAGGTGGGACCAGCTCAGGCACCATCTATTCCTATTGTGATTCCAGGCATTCAAGAGGCGTTGGCTTAGATATTGAAGGTTTGCACTGGCCTTGCTTAGGTAGTTTCGGTTAAGGCCGCACCTGCCACTTCTTAGGCCGGGGGAGGTACTCATACCCCCGTCACCCGTACACCAGAGTAGGTAGTGCAGGGACTCCAGATTCCAGGAGTACTACCAGTCTAGCCGGTTGCAGCTGCTAAGGCCCATGTGAGTTTTATTATGAAAAACGAGGAGCAGAAGAGATTAGAGAGATTTGGAAGACTCCATCCTCAATCATTCAGTAGAACTGAGTTAGAGGATGCTCAAGATTTCTTGGATAGGTGCCAGCGGATTTTTCGTACACCGGGTATTTTGGAGACTAGTGGGCTCTCATTTACTACCTTTTAGCTGACGGGGGAAGCCTTTAGATTGTGGGAGGCTTATGAGAGGAGCATACCAATTAGTGCTGTACTACTTTCATGGCATGAGTTCTCAATTCTCATTTTGAAGAAGTTTGTGCAACAGACCCATAGAGAGGAACTGTGTAGGTAGTTCGAACAGCTCCGTCAGGAGGACATGTCGGTTACCCAGTATGAGATGAGGTTTTCAGACTTGGCTCGCCATACAGTCTGGTTGGTTCCCACTTAGAGGCAAAAGATTAGGAGGTTCATTAATGGCCTCAACCAGTAGTTTCATTTTGTTACAACTCTACAGAGCAGGTGCTATGTTCGACGAGGTGGTCGACAGTGCTCGACAACTAGAAATGGTCCTTACTCAGGAGTGGGAGGAGAGGGAGGCCCAGAGGTCCTGTGGTCCGGGTAATTCCATCGATGTTCCGTTTTGGGCACAGTCCTATCACAGCAGGGGTCGACCTTATAGGCCCGATCAGATGTCTCGTTCGGCTCATCGTGGTGCATCAGCTAGCCATGGTTCATGTAGTACTCAACCGAGTCAGTCATCTCTTAGTTCACTTCCCGCTCAGAGTTCATATCCTGCACCATCAGTGCAGGGTTCATCTATACCAGATTCTTATGGTAGATATTCTGGTTCTCGAGGTCCACCTCAGTACTTGCCTCCACTATCAGAGAAGGGTTGTTTTGAGTTTGTAGATTTGGGTCATATGAAGAGACATTGTCCCCGCCTTTCGCGAGGTCCAGTTGAGCAAAGGAGTTATGTTGTGGCTCGCGCACCAGTTATTCCACCACCCGCCCAGCCAGCATGAGGTGGGGCACATATAGCTAGAGGTGGCCCTAGAGGACAAGGCAGATCAGGTGGTGGTCATGCTAGCTTTTACGCTATTCCTGCCAGAACACATGCAGTTGCCTCAGACACGGTAATCACATATATTGTCTCAGTATGCCACCAGGATGCTTCTCTATTATTTGACCTTAGTTCAACATATTCGTATGTCTCGTCATATTTTGCTCGTTGTTTGGAATTGCCCTGTGAGTCCTTAGTCTCACTTTTTCATGTATCTATGCTAGTGGGCGATACTATTATTGTGGACCATGTGTATCAGCCGTTTGTGGTAACCATTAGGGGATTGGAGACCATAGTTGATCTTTTATTGCTCAGTATGGTCAATTTTGATATGATCTTGGGTGTGGATGTTACACCCCATATTTTCGTACGTGAGAGTACGCCATAAATAAATTCATGAATGCTCGGAAATGAGATGTCACATCCTGCATTTTTGTACGTTAAAAGTTTCGTCGTAAGTTAATCGATGTAAGCTCGGGAACGAGCTTATTTTGGAACTATAAGTATTACGTTATTTCAAACAAGTGATGAGTAAATTCGTGAAGATGAGAGGGTAAGAAAATCAAAGAAAATAAATTTAAGTAAAAGTTTGACATGTTGGGATAAATTACGGCCTAAGCTAAAATACCTGGTATTTATGGACTAGTACAATACAAGGTACCACATGACCATGATAATAAGGTGTATTAGGTGGTATAATGTGTTAGTTACACATTCACTCCATTCTATTATTTTCCATACTAAAGACTATACAATCAGAATGTTAGTCATTCTTACAATTAGAATGTTAGTCATTCTTACCATCTGAATGTTAATCATTCTTACAACCAGAACGTTAGCCATTTTTACAAGCTTTCAACAAAGTGTATTTCAACCAAAATCCAACGAGAATTATTAGAAGCTTAACAATGTAAAAATTTTGCGGTTCTAGAGGTGTACAGTGCAACCTTTTCCAAGAATATCATACGGAGTTTTCCCTACTCCAGTTGTGTTAAGGCTATCATTTCTTTCCTTTTGGCATGATCTATACGAAATGAGCAAATGTACAATTTCCATAAATGACTCTATTCATAGAAATATTAGGGGTGTCTATATTCTTCATTCACCATGTGAATTATTATTATGTCTTCTGTTCATGGGACTCAGAAAAATACATATTTGATAAAATTTATCCGACAAGCATATTATTTTTATGACTTTCAAAGAAAATCTTATTAACGTATTTCTTATGCATTTTATGTATTTATACATGTACATTGACCCATGACCAGATGGCGTTATATATGTGTATATTATATGTATATGGGATTTGGGAAAAGGTTACGACATTATATACGCACCACCACCTGATCAGCTGGTATAATTGATGATTTACCCACAGTGGCCGAAATGATATTATGGGATGCCCTCAGAGGGTTGATGATGTTATGAATGCATATACCAATGCATGGTATGCCATTTATATGCATATGCATGATATTTTAAAAATGAAATGATTCACAGAGTTATGCAGACGTACATGTCGAGTCTTTTACTCCATGTTTCTCTCATGTCTATTATTTACTGAATTTCATTCCTTACATACTTGGTACATTATTTATACTGACGTCCCTTTTGCCTGGGGATGCTGCGTTTCATGCCCGCAGGTTTTGATAGACAGGTCGAGAGTCCTCCAAGTAGGCGATCAGCTCAGCGAAAGATGGTGGTGCATCCTATTTGTTCCAGAGTTGCTTATGTGGTCAGGATGATTAGAACATGTACTAATTAGTATGGCAGGGCCCTGTCCCGACCTTTATGACATTTATGCACTCTTAGAGGCTTGTAGACATATGTCGTATACGTGAAAGATTGTACGGCCTTGTCGGCCTATGTTTTGAGTTTATAAATGATAATGTTGGCCTGTTAGGACCGTATGTCACTTGTATATGATGATTAAATAAGAAAGATACATTATGTTGGTACTCAGTTGAGTAAGGTACCGGGTACCCGTCGCGGTAGGCCCGTATGTCACGTGTATATAATGATGAAATAAGAAAGCTACATTATGTTGGTACTCAGTTGAGTAAGGTACTGGGTGCCCGTCGCGGCCCATTGGTTTGAGTCATGACAATGGATTGGTTGTCTCCATGTCATGCTATTCTAGATTGTCACGCTAAGACTGTGACGTTGGCAATGCCAGGGTTGCCAAGGATCGAGTGGAGATGTACTCCAGATTTTGTCCCCAACAAGGTAATTTCTTATTTAAAGGCCCAACGAATTGTTGGGAAGGGGTGTTTATCATATTTGACCTTTGTGAGAGATGTTGATGCAGACACTCCTACCATTCATTCCATTCCGGTAGTGCGAGAGTTTTTGGATGTGTTTCCTGCAGATCTTTTTGATATGCCACCCGACAGGGATATTGATTTCGGTATTGAATTGGTGCTGGGCACTTAGCCCATTTCTATTCCTCCATATCGTATGACACTAGCAGAGTTGAAATAACTGAAAGACTAGCTTTAGGAAGTTCTTGATAAGGGTTTTATTAGGCCTAGTGTGTCACCTTGGAGTGCACCAGTTCTTTCTATCAAAAAGAATGATGGTACTGTGCGGATGTGCATTGACTACAAGCAGTTGAATAAAGTTACAATCAAAAGCAGGTATCCTTTGACGCGCATTAATGATTTATTTGACCAGCTCCAAGGAGCTAGAGTATTTTCCAAAGTATATTTGAGGTCTACGTATTACCAGTTGAAAATCGGGATTTGAATATTCTTAAGACGGCATTCAGGACCCGTTATGGACACTATAAATTTCTCATGATGTCTTTTCGGCTGACCAATGCCCCAGCAGCATTTATACAACTAATGAAGAGTGTATTCCATCCGTATCTTGATTCATTTTTCATAGTATTTATTGATGATATCCTTGTGTACTCACGTAACCATGAAGAGGATGCACAACATTTGAGAATTGTACTACAGAGGCTGAGGGAGGAGAAACTTTATGCCAAATTCACCATGTGTGAGTTCTGGCTTAGTTCAGTAGCATTCTTGCGAAGCGTGGTGTCTGGAGAAGGGATTTATGCAGATCCGAGGAAGATAGATGCAGTTCAGAGTTGGCCCAGGACATCTTCAGCTACTGAGATTCGGAGTTTTCTTGGGTTGGCAAGATATTATTATCGTTTTATGGAAGGGGTCTCATCCATTGCCGCGCCTATGACTAAATTGACCAAGAAAGGTGCTCCCTTCAGGTAGTCAGATGAGTGTGAAGAGAGCTTTCAGAAGCTCTAGAACAAAGTCGGTTAGTTAACGAAGTAGGGTCGGGTTGTATTTAACGAAGTAGGGTCGGGTTTTAAAAACCCAAAAATGACGCTTCGGAACAAGGTCTGCGATCGTATAATAGTTATGTGGACCGCATATCGGTCGCATAATTGGTGTCCAAAATTAGGCAAAAATCTTCTTGGGTCTGCGGTCACTATGCGGCCTGCACACCTGTTCTGTGGTCGCATAGTGAACTGCAGAACAGTTTTGCGGTCTCATAGTCGACCGCAGAATGGCGTCCAAAAATGCCCCTCTCTTGCCTCAATCTACGGGCATTATGCTGTCCGCAGAGTGATTCTGCAGTTGTATAATGGACCGCATAAATGCATTTCTCTGCCAAAATGTTTTCCTTTACTATCGAGTGCATTGTCCAAACCAAGAAGACCAAAATATTATTTCTCCTTTGCAAAATTTTATGGGGCCTTACACTTATACTGTGTATTGTGATGCTTCTCGGATTGGTATTGGGTGTGTCTTAATGCAGGAGGGTAGAGTAATTGGTTATGCTTCGCTCCAGTTGAAGCCATATGAGAAGTACTACCCTGTTCATGATTTAGAGTTAGCAGCTATTGTTCATGCATTAAATATTTAGAGGCACTATCTCTACGGTGTGTCTTGTGAGGTATTTATAGATCACCGGATCCTACAACACTTATTCAAACAAAAGGATCTAAATTTGAGGCAGCACGGATGGTTGGAGCTTCTAAAGGACTATGATGTTACCATTTTGTATCATCCCGGAAAGGCCAATGTGGTGGCCAATGTCTTGAGTATAAAGGCGGTGAGTATGGGTAGTCTTGCATTTATTCCTGTTGGTGAGAGACCATTTGCATCAGATATTCAGGTTTTAGCCAATCAGTTCGTGAGGTTAGATGTTTCAAAGCCCAGTCGGCTTCTAGCTTGTGTCGTTTCTCCGTCTTTCTTATATGACCGCATGAGAGAGAGCTAGTATGATGATCCCTATTTGCTTGTCTTAAAGGATACCGTTCAGCATGGCGATAACAAATATGTTACTATTGGAGATGATGGGGTGGTACGGATGCAGGGTCGGATTTGTATACAGAACGTAGATGGGCTACGTGAGTTGATTCTTGAGAAGGCCCATAGTTCGCGGTATTCCATTCACCCGGGTGCCGCCAAGATGTATCATTACTTGAGTAAGCATTA
Source organism: Nicotiana otophora (assembly GCA_000715115.1). Taxonomy (NCBI): domain Eukaryota; kingdom Viridiplantae; phylum Streptophyta; class Magnoliopsida; order Solanales; family Solanaceae; genus Nicotiana; species Nicotiana otophora. Next base: position 35,848 of record AWOL01S0011579.1, read on the forward strand.
TTGGTGGAGAAGGATGAAGAAAGATATAGTAGGGTTTGTAGCTCGGTGTTTAAATTGTCAGCAGGTGAAGTACGAGCACCAGAGATCGGGCGGATTACTTCAGAGAATTGAAATTTCGGAGCGGAAGTGGGAGCGGATCACCATAGACTTTGTAGTTGGGCTCCCACAAACTTTGCGGTAGTTTGATGCTATTTGGATGACTGTGTATAGATTGACCAAGTTCCCTCATTTTATTCCAGTCGGTACTATTTATTCTTCGGAGCGGTTAGCTGAGATTTATATTCACGAGATTGTTTGACTTCATGATGTGCTGCTGTCCATCATTTCAGATAGGGGCACACAAATTACATCACATTTTTCGAGAGCAGTGCAGCGAGAGTTAGGAGCACATGTTTAGTTGAGTACACCATTTCACCCTCAAATGGATGGACAGTTCGAGCACACTATTCAGATATTGGAAGATATGTTACACGCTTGTGTTATCGATTTTGGGGGTTCTTTGGATCAGTTCCTGTTGCTAGAAAAATTTGCGTATAATAATAGCTACCAATTGAGCATTCAAGTGTCTCCGTATGAGGCTTTATATGGGAGACGGTGTTAGTCTTCGGTGGGTTGGTTTGATTCGGGTGAGGCTAGGGTATTGGGTACTGACATAGTTTAGTATGCTTTGGAAAAAGTTAAATTCATTGAGGATCAAATATGCACGACGCAATCTAGACAGAAGAGTTATGCTGACCGGAAGGTTCGTCATGTTTCTTACATGGTAGGAGAGGAGGTACTACTCAGAACATCGCCTATGAAGGGTGTTATGTGATTCGGGAAGAAGGACAAGTAGAGTCCTCGGTATATTGGGCCTTTTGAGGTACTTGAGAGGATTGGAGATGTGGCTTATAAACTTGCATTGCTGCCTAGTCTATCGGGTGTTCATTTAGTGTTTCATGTATCTATGCTCCGTAAATATGTCGGGGATCCGTCTCAAGTTTTGGAATTTAGCACAATTCACCTGGATGTTAATTTGACTTATGATATGGAGCCGGTGACTATTTTGGATATGCAGGTTCGAAAGTTAAGATAATATAACATAGCCTCAGTGAAAGTGCATGGGAGAGGTCAGCTAGTCGGAAAAGCTACTTGGAAAATTGAGCGGGAGATGCAGAGCAAATATCCACACCTATTTGACACTCCAGGTATAATTCTAAACCTGTTAGAGGATGAACATTTGTTTAAGACGGGGAGTGTAATGACCCGACCGGTCGTTTTTGAGTATTGCAGCCCCGTTTCCCCATTTTCTACTTATTTTGTGTTCAATTATGGTTATGTGACTTGTCGGGAGGTTTCAGAAAGAATTGGAACACCAAGTTCCAAGATTTAAAGCTTAAGTTGAAATAATGGATAGAATGGAAAATTATGTGTAAACGGCCACTGAATGGAATTCTGATGGTTCCAATAGCTCCGTATGGTAAAATTTTGCTTGAAATGGTCAAAATAGGAAATTTAAGTTTGGAAGTTTGACCGGGGAGTTGACTTTTTGATATTGGGGTCGAAATCCGATTCTGGAAATTTGAATAGGCCTGTTAGGTCATTTATGACTTGTGTGCAAAATTTGAGGTCAATCGGATTTGATTTGATAGGTTTTGGCATCGAATGTACAAGTTGGAATTTGTTAGTTTTCATTAGGCTTGAATTGGGGTATGATTCGTGTTTTTAGCGTTGTTTGATATGATTTGAGGCTCCAACTATGTCTGTATTATGTTTTGAGACTTGTTGTGTATTTGGTTGAGGTCTAGGGGGGCTCGGGTGAGTTTCAGATGTTTAACGGATCGAATTTCGGACTAGGACTTTTGCTAAAGTTTTTCTAGTGCACTGTCTGGTTTCCTTCTACATGATCGTGTAAGAAGGCCTACGATCGCGCAGGATAAATTGGACAGCTGGAATATTTTTGCTATGCGATCGGTTAGGTAAGTTCGCGATTGGAAACTGTTGGCCAGCAGTACTGGGAGAACGCGTGGATTAAGCCGCGTTTGCATAGAGTGAAGGAGGCAACTGAAAACTTCACGCGATGTGCTATGCGATCGCGTATGGCTATCCACGATCGCGTTGGGTAGAGGAAGATGTGCTTCGCGATCGCATGAAAGGATCCACGATCACGTAAGATAAAATTATGGCAGGGGAAAATTATTCTTCGTGATCGTGTAAGTTGGTCCGCGATCACATAGTGGAAATGACTGGTTATCAGAACTTATGTTATGTTCGTCTCATTTTCCATTTTTGACGATTTGGAGCTCGAGCAGCGGCGATTTTCGGGAGATTTTCAATGGAAACATCGGGGTAAGTGTTCTTAACTCAATTTTGGTCAAATTACCTGAATCTATAGTTATGTTTAGCATTTAATTGTTGTTTTAAATTGGAAACAATTGTGAAAACCCTAAAGGTTAAATTGAAGATTTGAGGGTTGCGTTGATGTTGAAATTTGGTAAAACTTATATGGTTGGACTCGTGGTTGGATGGGCGTTCATATTTTTTGACTTTTGACGGGTTCCGAGACGTGGGTCCCACTAGCGATTGTTTAGTGGAATTTCGGTTTTTTTGGAAAATTTGTATTTTTATATGGAATTAATTCCTATAATTTGTGTTGACTATATCGAATTAATTGTGACTAGATTCGAGGAGTTCTGAGGCTTGATTCGCGAGGCAAGGGCATATTGGAATAAAGAATTACACACTTTGAGGTAAGTAACATTTCTAAACATTGTTCTAAGGGTATAAATTCAAGAAATTACGTGTTATGTGACTTATTTGAGGTGACGCACATGCTAGGTGATGGTGTGTGGGCGTGCACCATAGAATTTGTGACTTAATTGATTCCGTGAAGTTTAATAATCAAATAATCATGTCATTATCCACATATCCTCCACATATTTGAGGAATTGAGCTGAGACTCATATTAAAGCTCATGTTTAGACTATGTGCTCATATTTTTGGAACCCGTAAAAGTCGTGCTATTGTTGAATTAATTGTTTAAAATTTTAATTTCTACTCAGTCACATCTATTATTTGCATATCATTTTGTCGGGCTGATTTTCATGACAATGTGAGCCCGAGAGACTGGAGAGTTTATTGACTGAGTGAGCCCGAGGGCCTGATTTTGAGTTATATTTATGGGATCGGGCTGCATGCCGCAGCATGCTCTATTGATCTATGCCCGAACCTGGTAGTCTGTACCCCACACAGTGAGCGCATTAGATATTATATTTGGGATGGAGTTGCCTGGGCATGGAGTTCCCATATATATTCACATTTGGGATGGTGTTCCCAGGGCATGAAGTTTCCTTATTTATTTATATTTGGGATGGACTTCTCAAGGCATGGAGTTGCCTTATTTATTTACATTTAGGATGGAGTTTCGAGGCATGGAGTTGCCTTCTTTCATTTATATCTAGGATAGATTGGCCATATGCAGTATTGAGTGACTAACGGTCAGTTGCTATTTATATTGAGGGATGGATCTTCCCTGTGTACAATACTAAGTGATTGAGTACTCTGAGAATGTGAGTACGTGATGCTTCCATGGTAGTATACCATATACAGCATGTACATTGGCATGTAGATATAGAGATGCCATATTCATCCTATTATACAAAGTTGATTTATTGTACTTGTACTGGGTAATCTGTTAAACTTGAAAACATGCCTAAATTTCTGTACTACTATTTCATATTGGACTGTATCGGTTAAGCTCGTCACTACTTTCATTCCAAAGGTTAGTCTTGTTACTTATGAAGTACACGGGGTCGGTTGTACGCATACTACACTCTGCAATTCGTGTGTAGATCCAGGTACTTCCGGATATGGAGGTTGTTAGGTTTTGGAGAATAACTATTGGAGATTATCGAGGTATCTTCTCTGCATCCACAGACCTTGACTCTCTTTTCTTTCCGTTATTTGTATTGTTCTGTATTTCCATAAAGTATTTTATCAGTCAGACTATGTCATAATTTAGATGCTCATGTACTCAGTGACACCGGTTTTTGGGAGTGTATTTATATTTGTATTTTTGGGATTTTCTATTAAATCTAATTATTATATTTTCAATTGTAAAAGAATTTGTGATTTGTTGAGGTTGTCTGCTTGCCTAGTAATGAGATAGGCTCTATCACAAAAGGTGCGATTTTGTGTCATGACTGTGTCACATGTTGATTGGGTGAGTATTTGTGAGATTTATATGTTTCCTACATCATTAGTAGTGTTGGGAAGGTTTTAAACAATGTTCTAATTGATATAAAGATAGTTAACAGTACTGGGTTGGATTATGGGCAGCTATTGTGGCCGACAGTGTTGATATGGGTTGATGGGTGATGTGTTTCATCATATGGTTAAACCTTTTTGATTTATGCATGAGTGTTTATGGAGGGTTGCAGTTGATACAATGTGTTTATGTGATGATTGGGGTTTTGGTGAAATACTTGGATGTTGAAATTTGGTTCTAAGGCTTATTAGTATGGGTGGAAGGAATAATCTTCAGTTGAGGTGTTGTTGTTGGGCTTTTGAAGATTAGGGTGGCGTGGGATTACCCGTGAGAATGTGTATGGTGATTGCATTCAGTGATTTGATGACTTCGAAACGGTTCTTGGCATGTTCGAGGACGAAATATTGTTTTAAGAGGGGGAGAATGTAACGACCTGGCCGGTTGTTTTAAGTAGTGTAACCTCATTCCCCTATTTATTCTCTCTAATATGTTCATTTGTGGTTACGTGACTTTTCGAGGTAGTTGGTTTGGTTTCGGGTGTGTTTCGGAGTGAATTGGGACACTTAGTCCCAAAGTTGGAAGCTTATGTTGAAAGAATTTACCGGAGTTTTACTTTTGTGTAGATGACCCCATAATGGTGTTTTGATTGCTCCGGTTGCTTCGAATAGTGATTTTGGACTTAGGCATATGTCCGGATGTGAATATGGAGGCCCGTAAGTTATTTTGACATAAATAGGTGAAAGTTGGAAAGTTAAAGGTTTGACCGAGGGTTGACTTTACTTATATAGGGCACAGATTGTTAATTTGGGTATTGGAATAGGTCATTTAGTTCATTTGGGACTTGCATGGAAATGTTCAGGTCATTTTGAGGTATTTAGGCTTGTACGCTGTTAGTTTTGCATTTAGAAATGTTCATTAGTTCATTAGGCTTGAATTGGGGCGTGATTCGTGATTTTGGTGCTGTTTGAAGTGATTTGAAGCTTTAAGTAAGTTCACATTGTGTTTTGGGATTGGATGGTGTGATTGACCAGGGTCACGGGGGCTTCGAGTGTGTTTCAGATGTGATTTAGACCATTTCTTCATGTGTTAGAACTTTTGATTTCTATGCTTCTGGTATCCCTCTTCGCAATCTCGAAGAGTGTGTTGCAATCACATAGAGTCTTCGCTGGTAGGTGGCTTTTTCTCTTCACGTTCACGAAGATAAGGATGCGTTCACAAAGCCTTAGAGTGTTTGTGTAAGGCCCCATGAAATTTTCCTAAAGTTTTGGAAGGTTTAGCCTTGGGGAGTGTGAGATTAAAAGTTAAGAAGCCTTATGATGAGCATATTGAATTGAAAGATAAATTCTTCCTATCTCTAGTCCTCTCACATATGATCTGCTATTGTCAAAGGTTAAGCTGTGAGAATGATAATAATCTCACAAGTGTTCAGCTTCGTTTTTTCATCCTCATGGCTTGTGGCATAGATTCCTTGTGCTAGTTAATGTTACGAGCATAATGCAACTTCATGTATGTTAAAACCCATATCACATTCGGGGTGCTAGAATATTCTCATTTCGAGTTAACTGATTTTCCCTACACTCCCAAAGACGACTGGTGTCACGTACTTAACTATTTCTCTTTGAGGCCTATATTGCCAAACAAGGCACATATGAAATGAAACAATTGTTGTTTTCCTTTGTATGACACATTTCTTTTAAATCTCAGAATCATGAACATCATCCCTACATTATCAATGCCTACTAGGCAAGTCTATTCCTCATTTGTCGAATCAATGATGTCATCACAATGATTAACCATGCAAGCGCTATTGGTAGTAACCTTCACGTCTCTTAGCATATAACCTCCTGAAATGCGTTGCTCAGCACATTGATGGATTCTTGAATGATTCTAGCCTATCTCGAACCTCGTTGTTCATATTTATAGTAACCTATGGAGGGGTTAAAGGCTCAACATGTCAAAGAAGAAGCATCATCCCGTGATCAAATATATTGGATAGAAAATTTTATGGTCATATTGATGCTATCACATCCTAGACTAATTGGAGGTCGCCAAGGGTTTAATTTGGGTGTTCGGCATAGAGATTTAGAGTTGAAGAAAGTGAACGGGTTATTCTTAATATTTTCTCCACGAGGATGCTATGTGAATTGTTAATAAAGGTAAAGTATTTGTAGTCACATTAGGCCTTATGAATCTTAAAGTAAATAGGCCAAACTATGAGTATGATGTTTCCCTATTATTTTTCTCCATGTACCCGATGTTTCATGTGTCTATGTATAAAAATGTGAAGTTAATGGGTAATTGGATTACGAGGAGCAACTATTTGCTATCCTTGTTAGAAAAGTCCAGGAGTTGAGATTGCCTCCGTTAATGTGTTATGGCGCAATCTGTAAGTCGAGGAGGCCACCTTGAGGGCCAAAACTATTAAGGACATACAATGTTCTCACGTGAGTGTATAGTCTAATGATTGTGATTTGAAAGGTACTTTCTAGGTGTTATGATTTAAATATGTGCAGCTCATGTCCAAATATCACTCTTGATAATATAATGTCTATAATGATGAAATTAGTGATGTTGATATGCATGGTGAAGCTTTGTCAAGTTGTGGATGTGTTGTTAGGAGTTGTTTTGGTGTTACTCTAACAGGTGGATAGGCCTAGTTACAGGGGAAACTCTGGCGAATTCATTTTTGGGAATATAGGGAGTTAGTCAAATTTGGGGCTGATGGTCTGTGGTATGAAAGCTGAGTGCATAAGATGTTAATAGTGAACCTTGACCATCATTCGAGGATGAATGATCTTAAGTGGGGGAGGGTGTAAGGCCCTGTGAAAATTTTCCTAAAAATCGGGGTCCCGTGATGACGGGGTAGACATAGAAGTTAATAATAGTAGATGGTTTGTGGTTCGGACTTTTTGGATTGAACAGTGCGCTGGGGAGTTGAAGGAAATTGTTGGGNATGTCCATATATCACTCTTGATAATATAATGTCTATAATGATGAAATTAGTGATGTTGATATGCATGGTGAAGCTTTGTCAAGTTGTGGATGTGTTGTTAGGAGTTGTTTTGGTGTTACTCTAACAGGTGGATAGGCCTAGTTACAGGGGAAACTCTGGCGAATTCATTTTTGGGAATATAGGGAGTTAGTCAAATTTGGGGCTGATGGTCTGTGGTATGAAAGCTGAGTGCATAAGATGTTAATAGTGAACCTTGACCATCATTCGAGGATGAATGATCTTAAGTGGGGGAGGGTGTAAGGCCCTGTGAAAATTTTCCTACAAATCGGGGTCCCGTGATGACGAGGTAGACATAGAAGTTAATAAAAGTAGATGGTTTGTGGTTCGTACTTTTTGGATTGAACAGTGCGCTGGGGAGTTGAAGTAAATTGTTGGGCAAAATTAGGCATTTCTGCGGCCCATTATGCGGCCGCAAAATTACTCTGCGGACCTCATAATGGTCCCAGAGTAAGGCAGTTTTTTGGTCATTTGTTTATGTCATTTTTATGGCCAATTATGCGACCGCATAACCATTTCGCGGGCCACACTCTTGTCGTACAATCAGTTTTGAAATTTTTCGGAGGGAGGTTATGCGGTGCATTATGCGACCGTAGAACAGGTCTTTGGTGCATTATGCGACCACAGAACAGGTCGGCGGTGCATAATGCGACCGTAGAACAGGTCTGCGGTGCATTATGCGACCGCATAACAGGTCCGTGGTGCATTATGCGACCGCAAAATAGGTCTGCGGTGCATTATACGACCGCAAAATAGGTCTATGAGCCGCATAAATACCGCAGACCCGGGCAGAATTTTCCAGTCTTTGGCACTAGATTATGCAACAGATATGCGGACCGCATACCCTGTTCCAGAACTTCATTTTTGTGTTTTTTAAACCCGACCCTATTCCGTTAAAAGATATGTCATGGTCTATTTTTGAGCATATATCTAATAGTTTTAGAGTGAGAGGGAGTTCTTAGAGTGGGGGAGTGACCTTCAACCTAGTACCCATCAATTCTTGCTCAATCATTGAGGATTAACAAGGTTGTCTTCATCCTAAAGGTAAGAATCTATGTCCTAGATCTCAATTTCGACAATTTACAAAAAGTGGGATAATTAGAGAGACAATTATTGGCTGTGGGGGTTGTTGTCTTGCATGCATGTATTCTTGAAGTCTGTGGGAGGGTTGTGAGCTAAAAATGGTAGAGAATGGGTTGGGGAATGATGGAATCCTTCACAAAAAGGGGCTTAAGAACCTTATGCAAACCTAGTGTTTGATAAAATACTTAAATGAGCTAGAACCATGATCATCTTCCTGAGTTTGGTTCAACTTGTCATATTTCTAAAATAGATTGAAGATGCTAAGAATTCCGGAACATTTTAGAGTGTAAGGAAGCTCAATTGAGGTATGTTGGCTAAACTTTCTATCTTAGAATCGAGTTCCATATTGTTTCCGTAAGATCAAGTATGATTGGATCAAGATTCCTAACTTCTGTATTCCGGGTTATTCCCTATAAACTTGTTTATTTCGAATGAGCCTTATGTCAAAAGATAGATGTTCAGAGTATGGTTTGCATATTAAAATGTTGTGGCTTTGAGTCGTGTTTTAAATGAAAACTAGTATACCAATTGGGTGAGAAAAACTCGATATGCCTAAGACTCATAATTGCTTATATATGTACCTAAGGTCTTGATTGGAAGTGTCATATTGTTGATAATCTTTAAAGATGCTTGAGAATGAAATAAGCGAATTGAATAAATAGAGTGTGGCCAACGTGCTAAGAATTTATGTTATAGTTGCGTCTAGTGGTGCCAATGAAATGATAATATCTGATAAGGATTATGAAATGAGCCTCGACTCAATTGTTTAAAAATGATTTCGAAAATAGAATTGCCTAAAAGCTTTTTTACTCAATTCATGCCCATAAGTGGATGCTTTAATTAATGCTTTGCCTTACAAATATATCTAGTGTGATTCGAGATCTTACATACTTAGGTGTTGAAATTATATATTTTCATTTCTGGGAAAGTGTATTGCAAGAATAAATGGTGTATTGATTGCTTATGATTTGATGTGTGCTTGCATTGCTGATCGGTATGCCTTATTATTTGGCAAGAAACCTTTTATGTTTAAAGTTTCCATTACTAATAAATTTGAGGTATATGATTACTGAAATATTCTATATGTTTATATTTGATAGTGATCTTTGAAATTGAAAGAGGTGAGAGTGTGGAATATGAAATACGGCCCCCGTGCCAGGAATAAAGAATCTTGTGAATGGCCAAATGAGCCAAGGAAATATTGTTGTTTTGAGTGACTGTAAATACTAATAAGAATTTATACAATGTGAAAGATGTTGAGGTGAGTACAATTGTATTTATGTTACCTTTGAGTTCAAATTAAATCAAAATGTTTTTGGGAGCATCATTAGCAAAACTGAGGAAGGGTGGGTCATAAGGCCCACTCCTGAAACTACATATGCCGGTGTAGGGGTGGATTGTGATTATTCCTCTTATGTGGGATGAAATTGAAATATTAGAGAAAATTATGATATTATTCCCCTTAATTGGGATGAAACTGGTAAGCATTGTGGATTGGAAAAGTCAACCCTCACGGCATATGTGGAAAGGCGGCCTAGCTGATTGGGTGGAGATCGGATGCCATGTTGCGCACATGGTGGTACTACTTTTAGTAACAACTTTCTTTCGCATCACTCGTCAAACCACATTGTTCGTGGGGAGATGGCTTAGCCGATCGGGCATGATCAGACTCCGTGCTAACAAAGACAGTGGTATCTCGGTGCTAATGATCTCCCAATGAAAAATTGTATATGAAGTTCATATATTGAAAATTATTATGTTTTAATTCCACATTTGGATATTGTTGATTATGACTTGTTATTTCTATGTGTTGACTTTTCTTGTATGGTCATTATAATTTGAAAGAGGACTTTTAGCTTGACATAGTAGTACTATTCGACAGTACTAACGTCCCTTTTGCCGGGAATGCTGCATCTTTAATGGATGCAGGAGGATCCATAGCGGGCGGCATTGATCTGTGATAGCGGCACACTTTCTTCAGCTGACTTGGTGGGCCCCCTTAATTTCGGGGTCATGTATCTTTTGTTTCTCATGCACTGTGTTTTGAGGTATAGTCGTGGCCTTGTTGCCGCCATTTCCATATTACTCTTCTATTGTACTTAGAGCCTCCGTCGACAGGTTGTGGATTGTGGTTGATGTTGGAAATTAAACTAGAAATGTTGGTATTTGGTAATAATATTTTTTTTATTAATTCTATAATCTCATAATATTTTGGAAATTTTAAACAAAGTTGCTAATGGGAATGAAAAGGTAGTTGTTAATAGAATCTTTTCAGTGTATGAGTAATGGAGTACATCTCCACTTTATTCATACATGAGTTTGGGTAGAAGGTAATCTAACAGGCTTGCTCGGGCCGGTTCTCTCGGTTGAGCGCCGGTCGCGCTCCTCGAGATTGGGGCATGACAGTTTGTTCATTGTGAATGCAAGTGTGAGTTAATCATGTAAGTTAATTATGTTACTTTTGAGGTTGCAAATATTTAAGATCATGAACTGTAAGTACCAAGAGGTTTTGAAGGATTAGAAGCTAAAATAATCGAAGAAAATAAGTTTCATCGAAATGCCAAGTTGGAAATGTTATAACCCGTACTTTAGGGGTGATACTAAGATGATTAACATGATAAGGAGGTGATATTATTAGGTATTTTATTCATATTATAGTCATGTGTTATGTTTTGCAGTCAAATGAGTTAGGAAACAAAAGTCGACAAACGTTTTCGCAAGTTACGTTGATAATTTTACATAAAACTTAGGTCTATTGTTACTAAGATTTCTCTTAATGTAATTGGATTTACAGGGTGATCCAACCACCAAATTAAACATATACAAGTCTAGTTTCCAACGCATTAAACCATTCATCGATATGACATCGTAGTATACAGATATTCATTTTTTCACAAAACTTCACAAGCAGCTCCCTTTGGGACCAACAAGTTACAGGGTGATCCAACCACCAAATTAAACATATACAAGTCTAGTTTCCAACGCATTAAACCATTCGTCGATATGACATCGTAGTATACAGATATTCGTTTTTTCACAAAACTTCACAAGCAGCTCCCTTTGGGACCAACAAGTGCGGTTGAAGTTTATCTTGAAATATAAAGTTGTAGCGTTCGTCTCTAAGGCTCACTTCGACCCAAATCAGACCTAAAAATTATATCTAGACATCCTAAATACATCCTTAGGGTTTTGAATCAATTCCATCATCTGCAATTCAAAATCTAGACGTGAACACATCAACCCGATACTTACGACATAGGTAAAACTTTGCCATCCCCCTTTCTCCATATAACTCGTTTTTTGGAAAGCGGTTTGTGGTTAATGAATCTTTTCACCTTTATATTTTACTTATACAAGCATAAGTCAGGTGTGGATAAAAGGGAACAAGGTTTGGAAGCAAGAACACAAGAGGTATGAAGGGTTTTCGTTTTGTTTTCGGCATGATTCGGTTTAGCTATGTTCTAGCCTTTCTTCTTGATCTTTTAGGGTTGTTCAAGGGAAATATCAGCATGTATTGTATCCTTGTATATTATTGAATTCCACATGTGAATTGTGGAAGGAAATAGTTTAGGTTGGAACTTCAAAACACAATAAGAGCAAAAGGGCAAATCCCCATTTGGCCTATGCCATCTAGACTTTCGTTTGTTCCGTTCCTTTGATGTTTTATGTATACCTAAACCCCATATGATCCTAATATATTTATTTAAGATTACATAAGCTTAATTATCATCTGTTGATGCTTAGATTATTCCTAAATCAGATTTAGACTTTCATGTCACAAGTTAGCCACTATGAGTCGACATTACATTCACAATTCCGTTTTGTTGATCGTTTGACACTATTGTTGATAACTGGATCTCCTTTAGTTTGATGTTATGATATTGGCCGAGTATCCATTCCCGTGTATATTGCGGTGCTTGCTGTTGTTTTTGGGTATCATCAACTATTAGGGGAAACTCTGCCGAATATTTTGGAAATTCGAAGAGTTTGACAAATGTTGAGTTCCTTGGTTTTAAATTGATTATATAGAGATCCTAATGAGTTAATTTATCTTAGTATCTCATGTACATACTCAGTTTATCCCTAAAATGGTGATAGTCTCCTCTGTCCAACTTATGGACAACGAGCGTCAGATTACGTTTGTAATTCTGTTCATGGTTTCCTTCATTATCTCTTGAGTCCATATGATGTTGCCACACGTCTTATGTCTCATACATGCTTACATTGATTATGCTTGAGGGATATATCCCACAAAACTAGCAAGGCCAGTTGATTATATGCTGGGGGATATAGCCCATAACACCAGCCGGGCCTGTTAATTATATATTTACTTGCTTGGGTGGGGGGGTTTAACCCATAACACCAGTCAAGCATGTTATGTATGTGTATATAGCTACAATGTTCATTGAAAGACAATACATGAGGCTAGTTCAGTTTTATAGTTACCTGATGTCACGCCCCGAAATTGGGGAGCGCGACCGACGCTTAACCGAGTAAACCGGACGAGCAAGCCTATAAGATTTCCTTCTACCCAGACTCATCCATGAATAAATAGGATACATATTTTTGTTAATGAGACAATAAGATTATCATATCTGCAATGCCAATTTCTTACCATAAATTACTTTATTTTAAGTTCTCAAAACAAACACATACCTTCATGGTTCAAAGTGGAACAAGTGATTTAATCACAACACAACTTGTTTATCATTCCCAACACCCATATAAAACCTACACTTAGTCTACAGAACCTCTAAAAATACCAAAGAGTATAATGATAGTACCGACAACAAGGCTCCAGCTATACCTCAAAACACGATAACACATACTAAACAAAAGATGCACAACCCCGTAATGAGATGAGGGCTCACCAAGTCAACTGGGAAGAATGAGCACTGCAATCACCGGTCAGTATTCTCCGCTGTAGAACCACCTGCATCCATTAAAGATGTAGCGCCCCGGGCAAAAGGGACGTTAGTACATGTCAAATAGTACTAGTATGCAAACCAAACACAAATTTAAGAACTCGAAAATAAAGTTTGCATATGATGAATCAAGGCAACAATAGAATAGAATAGATAGACGTTTAAACCAAAGCAAGCTCATCAAGGTCTCTCATTAACATTTATAGAATTTAAGATGAGATCCTCTGTAACCATTTTTACATAAAGCAGCCCCGCCGCCTCACCCCAATGTATGCAGGTGGAGGTGTAAGCACAATACCAAATCTTTACTCAAGCGGCCCTTCCGCCTCACCCCAATGTACGTGGGTGGAGGTGTAAACAAAATACCCATTTTCACACAAGCGGCCCTGTCGCCTCACCCCAATATATGCCTGTGTAAATGCATCAACGATACCAATAACTACACAAAGCGGCCCTGCGACCTCACCCCAATATATGCGGGTGGTGGTGTAACCCCAATCACAATCTCTACACAATTTGGCATAATGGTTCTCCACATAAATCACGATTTGGAATCATAACACGTAGATACACAATCTATAATTTGGAACACATCCTCAATTTATAATACAATATGATAAGAGCATTTGAAACACAAATTGAACATATATCTTTGTCACAAAACTTATTCGGAATACACAACTTGTAATAAATATCTTGGAACTTACAAGGATATTGAGGTTCCAATTCTTAAAGAAGAGTTTAGCCAACATACCTCAATTGAGCGTCCCTAAATTCTAAAATGTTTCGGAATTCTTAGCTACTTCAATCTATTTTAGAAATATAACAAGTTGAACCAAAATTGGGAAGATGATCATGGTTCTAGCTCATTTGAGCATTTTATCAAACACTAAGTGTGCATTAAGGTTTCACGATCCCTTTATGGAGGATTCCATCATCCCACAACCCATTCCTTACCATTGTTAGTTCAACAATATTCCTACACCCCTTTGATAACACATGCATGTAAAATAAACAACTCTCATACCCAAAACTTATTTTGCTAATTACCCATTTTCAGATAATTTCGAAATTAGGGGTTAGGGTGTAGAATCTTACCTCTTGGATGAAGACCTAGTGAGTTTTCTTTGTTAGTCTTCAACGATTCGAGCAAGAATTGAAGGGCGATTTTTTGAAGATCACTCTCTCAATCTCAAAATGTCAGACTTTAGCTCAAAAATGGTACAAATCATCTATTTAATGAAGTATGGTCGGGTTATAAAAACCCAAAAATGAAGCTCCGGAATAGGGTATGCGGTCGCATATGCGATCGCAAAACTGATATGCGGTCGCATAAGCGATCACAGAATTGGTGCCAAAAATATTGGAAAACAATCTGCCTGGGTCTGCGCAGCCCGCAGACCTATTCTATGGTCGCGTAATGCACCGCAGAACTGGTCTGTGGTCACATAATGCACCGTAGACTTTTGCCCAAACTGCCTCGCCCCTGCTTCATTCTGCAACCATTATGCGGTCCGCAGAGTGATTCTGAGGCCGCATAGTGGGCCGCATAAATACATTTTCTGCCCAAATGTTTCCTTCACTTTCCAGTGCATGGTTGAACCCAAAAAGACCAAGCCGCAGCGAGCATGCGAGCCGCGAAGAATTTCTACAATCCTCAAACACATAAGCCTTGTCCGGCACCATGAAACATTAGTTTTCCTTTGCGAAATTTTACGGGACCGTACATTCTCCTCCACTTTGGATCATTCGTCCTCTAATGATGGTCAAATTTCGTCATTAACATTCAGTGTAACTCAATTGTTAATTCATACACACTAGTATTTTCACAATTTGGCTAACTCCCCAAATTTCCAAAACTTTTGCCAGAGTATTCCTTGTAACTAGGCCTATCCACCTGCCAGAAAACCCAAGAAACACATCCTAACAACATCTACATAATCCAACGACGTAACATAACACAAAACAACACCAATTGCGGCCTCACAAGCAATATATTACCAGAAAGGAACACCCTTAGCGTCAATTTGTACAAATGATACATAATTCATAAAAGGTAATCCTTCGAATTTTCATAGAACACAACTTAATAAATACATGGCTATTTTCTTAACCCCTTCTCAAAAATGGGTTTCCTTCTAATTTTCATAGAACACAACTTAATAAATACATGGCTATTTTCTTAACCCCTTCTCAAAAATGGGTTTCCTTCTAATTTTCATAGAACACAACTTAATAAATACATGGCTATTTTCTTAACCCCTTCTCAAAAATGGGTTTCCTTCTAATTTTCATAGAACACAACTTAATAAATACATGGCTATTTTCTTAACCCCTTCTCAAAAATGGGTTTCCTTCTAATTTTCATAGAACACAACTTAATAAATACATGGCTATTTTCTTAACCCCTTCTCAAAAATGGGTTTCCTTCTAATTTTCATAGAACACAACTTAATAAATACATGGCTATTCAAACAAATAAAGATACTTTTTCTTCATTTCTTCCTCGGCCTCCCAGGTAGCCTCTTCAACCTGTTGGTTTCAGCATAGCACTTTCACAGAGGCAATTTCTTTATTTCTCAACTTTCGGACATGCCGATCAATTTGTACAAATTGACGTATGGAATATCTTCATACGTCAATTCCGCATTAACCTCAATTGTCTCAACCAGAGCAATGAGTGTCAGATATCCAACTACTTTCTTCAACATAGACACATGAAACACCGGGTGCACTAATGACATCTCAAACACGTAAGCCTAGTCCGGCACCATGAAATATTATTTTTCCTTTGCGGAAATTTACGGGGCCTTACACCTGATTTAGGGGACATAGCCCGTAACACAAGACAGGTACCAGTTCAAATTGTAGTTCAGTTTTAGCACAGTTTCAGCTTAACCTTCGGTTAAGTTCCAGATCAGTTGGTAGTTCAGACTCTTGTTTAGCTTTCAGCTTATATTCACATTTCCAGCATACATTCATACTGTAGTATACTTTACATATGCTTTCCACCATACATACTTTGTACATATCATACTTATGTCCTTTTCGAGGCGCTGCGTTTCATGTCACGCAGGTACTGATAGATCAATATTTGAGTCACATAAGTAGGCCATCCACCGGCTGTTGGAGTCACTCTGCTTACTACCGGAGTTACTTATCTTTATGTGTAAAGTCAGCTAGTTTGGTTATGATGGGGTCATGTTCCATCCAGTACTTTTTTAGTTTAGCACTCCTAGAGGCCTGTAGATATGCACCTATATAGTTAGTATGTTTCTATATGTCAGATTTTGTTAGCCTTGTCAGCATTCCAGATTGTATAGTTTTTATAGGTTATGCTTATGCTTTAAAAGTTTATCCATTTTTATTCATGACTAGTAGATTATCAATAAGTTTAGTGATGATCGACACCTAGTGTTAGTTATTTGTCGTGACCCTAGGCTGGGTCGTGACAAACATGGTATTAGAGCAAGGTTAAGTCTTATGGTGTCTGCATGCTATGTCTAGTAGAGTCTTGTTTATTGATGTGTTTTGCACCACACTTATAGACTGGAGGCTACAAGATATTTAGGATGCTTCCTTTTATTTTCGGTCTATATTGTGCAATAGAACTGAGTCGTATGTATTCGCTCCTAATCTTTATCTTATTTATGTTCTCAGTGATGCCTATTAGTACTAGACGACATATGCTAGTCGTTAGTACGGGTCAAACCCATCGAAAAATCATGGTTTCTATTGAGGAGGATCCGTCCGAGGATCCATATGAGTCATTTGTTTGAGTAGTTTCGATTCCGCCAACAACAAATGAGGTGAGAGGAGTTCGACCTCACCAAGGCCCTTAGTTTCACTATCAGGGCAAGTTGATTAGGCTATAAAGGGAGTGGTGCGGGGATTGGCATATCCGGGTCACCCCCAGGCTCAAAAATATATCAGGGTATTTACGGACACCAGCTCTTCTGACGAGCCAAATAGTTGTTAGGCCAAGAGTATGAAGGTGGCTGATAAGGATGTGAGGATTCCGCTTCGTAGTCTGTTTGATCGAAGCTCTCATATAGGATCGAGGCAGGATGGTTAGAGGTACATTAATCCCCCCACTGAAATTTCTTACATTATGAACTCAGGAGGAAACTTATTATTTGTTATACAGGAATGAATGTTATTCCAGGAGCAATAGACTATGATTGTAAAATGTAAAGGGGGGACCAGAGTAGAAGTAACGGGACCGCAACACTGCTCTAGCAGGCTAATAAGATATGGGTTTTAGTTCAATTAACATAGAAAACCCTAGCAAAATTTACATAGGTCTCTAAGAGTTAAAATTAGAGGACTAAGGGAGGAGAGAGGAGTGATATAGCACCTTAATAAGTTAGAACTCTGATGGCTCTAATGCCCCAGGGAGGAAACTGTGGATAGTACACAACATTTTGGGGAAGTTAGAATAATGGAATAGAAAGTTAAGAATTCGGTTAATAAGTTTAAAACCTGAAGGTGTCAGTGCCTAGAAGATTGATTAACAGACTCATAGGTGACGAATGGATTAGGAAGTAGTTTTAAGAAGGGAGGGTGTCCTAACCCCATGAGAACCCGATAGTTGTTTCATTGGAGTATAGCTCAGGAAGGTATATACATTTAGAATTGCTGAGTATGTCATGTAGATCTGGCAAGTTTAAACATTCAAGGACTAATGTTTCTAAGGGGGAGAGGGAGGATGTTATATCCCGCTTTTTCGTACGTTAAAGTTTCATCGTAAGTTAATCGACCTAAGCTTGGGAATGAGATTACTTTTGAGGTTATACGTATTTATGATATTTATAACTAGTG
>AWOL01S0011582.1:0-16548 GCA_000715115.1 Nicotiana otophora
ATATATAATTTATTTTTTAGTTGTTCGAATGTTAAGATGTTATAGCTAATTTTTATCTCTTGATAACTTTAATATTACTACATTATTTATACGTTTATAAGCATGCAAGATTTTCTTTTTCTATGAGCTTCTTTAATCCTTTTCAATTTCTTGAATTTAATTTAATGTATTTTTCATATTTTTGTGTTATTATGATATTTGCACAAGATTCCAGAAATAGACAAAAAAGAAATTGCAAAAATTATAACTCCGTATGCGAGTTCCCGTTAAATGTTTTCTTTTCATAGTTTCGATTAAATAACAATCCAATGTTTATTGTATATTTGATCGAATAATGGACTAAAACTACTCGATGGTATATTTAAGGGATTATTTTAGACCTGACTCAAAGATAAAGGACCATTTTTATAATATTCTCCGAGTCCTTATCATTATGGTAATTTTTTACTATTTTTTTTATCAGGTCTTTTGTTCGTCCTGTTTATCTCCGAGTCCTGTTTATGGGAATTTGTCTTGTTATAATCGTACTTTCCTAATTTTCTCCGTTTGTTAAAGTAGTTTATGTTCAACTTTTAGAAGAGATTGGGTTCCAGTAGACGATAAGGGAGCTTTGGTATGATTTAAAGAAATGATTTCCCTATAAGTGGGTTCGTTGAAACTTTGATTAGCTTCACCAGACATCACATCTCACATCATTCTTGCTTTTCCAAATATCCTCCTCTTTTCCTATTCATTAACCAACTTAAAAAAATATACATTTCCTTTTCAATATGGGGTAAATTATTGTTTGATTACTCTGATTTTGTTAGAAAACTGATTAGGTATAAAGATCGGAAAAGTCATTCTACAAGTGGAGATTGAGAAGAACAATCCCTCCTATCTTGACTTTACTATTGTCAGCATTCCAGTTTTCCTAATCAAACGCTAATAGAAAATTCAAACACCAATTTCATCTCTCTTTTTCCAAAAGAAAAATTGTTTTCTCTCTCTCTATCTATCTTGTTGTCAAATCTGCAGGAACAGCATCTTATGGGAATGTTTTTAAACATTCCCCATCTTCTCTCTATAAAAATTCAGTGTTAGATTCTTTCGATGAAGGAGGTGTTTGGGAGTCCAGGGAAGGTGAGTGGGCTAATATTGAGGATGGGTCAATGTTTATTTGCTTCTGCTTCTATTGCAGTTATGGCCTCTGCTTCTGGTTTCTCCAGCTCCACTGCCTTTTGGTATTTTTCTTGATCTTTTCTTTTTAATTATATCTTTTTATAATCTGGGCAAACGGTTTATATGTCAAATAGATTATATATGCTGTATATATGGAATACAAGTTCAAAAGAAAGTTTGTCTCACTAGTATCAGGCTCATGTTTAGATATCTGAGCTAGGAGACATTATTTCCGTAGCACATTAGCTATTCTATGTAATTCTGCTTGTTCATTCTCAGGCAGTAAAAGAGAACCTACTTTTATAGCCACAGTTCTTTTATTTAATTTCCTCTTTTGGTTGTTGAAAGTAAAGTTTTATCCTCCAGTACTTGTCCTCTCTAGAATTTGTAGTGCATAAGAATTCTACAAGTTTGCAGATAAGGTAGTAAATCACTAGAAAAAAGGACAGTGAAGTTTTAGTTTTGCTTTCCAATTCTTGGAAAAACGCATGTTCTTCCCAGTTTTGGCAACTCTGATTGAATCAGGGATTGAGTAAATATGCCGTCGTACTTCATGATAATATTTGCCTGTAGATCAATTTGGCCTTCTTAAATATGTATTCCCATCCGCTGGACCATATTTTGGCAATTAACTTATGCTTGGTTAATAAGTTAATTGTGCTTCCTTCTTTCTAATTCTTATTCTATTTAAAGGAAAGGAGTGGATACTTGCTATCTTGTTCTTAGAGACAAACATAGTGACCCAACATTGAGTAGTTTCCTTTGAAGTATCAGTGTTGAGTCCACTATCTTTTTAGTATTGCTTTTATTACCTTCTCCTAAGTCGAGGGTCTACCGGAAACAACCTCTCTGCCTTCTTGAAGGTAAGGGTAAGGTATGCGTACACAATACACTCCCCAGACCCCACTTGTGGAATTACACTGGGTCTGTTGTTGTTGTTTTATTACCTTCCTATTGTTTCTCTCTACGTTGCACTAACTGTAGGTTCTGCTAAAACAAGGAGTTGATTCTCCAGCTCAAGACTGCTTTCTTTAGACTATAAAATGAAGCTTACCTTCAGAATTCTTGCTAACTTAAATGCATTGTTCTTCCTTTCGTAATACTATTCCTTGTAGTGTTCAATGACTCAATTATGGCTCATGCTCTAAATGCCTGATTTTCCTGGTTCAGTTATTTAATAGCATCAATGGGGTTGCAAGTATTGTGGAGCTTTGCTCTTGCCTGCTTGGATATCCATGCTCTAAGATTGAAGAGAGATCTGCGGAATCATGTCTTTGTGAGCTTGTTCGTGGTTGGTGATTGGGTAATCTTCTCCATTTTGTCTTCTTTGTCATGCATCAATGCTTACCTGTGAAGAGTTACTAATCCAACAAAAACATGATCAAATTAGACTACATTATTTGCTTCTCAATTGCATATTTTCAAGCATTCTCACTTAGGTAAGAAGGTTCTCCCTCACCCCCAAAAAGAATTTAAAAGAGTTTACCAGGATAGAATTTACAGGTCCTAACTCCGTCAAAACTTAGAACCCCTTTCTAAGTTAAGAAAATGGAAGAAACAGAGATTGGCTATTTATTTAGCTATGTTAACTTCAAGATCACTACTGTCGTTTTCCAAAGTCTAGAAACGTTCCAGGGTAACAGATAGCAAACTAACTAGTGAGGGGCTGCACCGTGTGTCATTTACAAAGAGTTTAATTTCTCTTTAAAAAGAAATAAGCTATTCTGCTACTACATACTGAAAAGTAGCTATTTTGCTTTCCGCCACATCCTAACTCATAGGACAGCACAGAAAATAAAAGGGTTAAGATTTACATGAAATGCATTTTGTTGGGTAGCTAAATTTTGCAGCTTCTAATCTTTAAAATTTTACATGATACAAGTTGAGTGGAAAGATATCTAGAGTCTGCATATGGGACGAGAAAGACCAAGAGTCCAAGAGTATGCTTATTTATGTATTTCATATGTAATTTATAGAATGAGAAAGACCTAGTATATGTTTATTTAAAGGATTATTAGGTTCTGCTAAGATCATGTTATGTCCATTTCCATCAAGCATGCCGAAGCCAAGTGATCCATATATTTCGCACTATCTTCTTTACTTGATATGGAACTGCATCAAGTGGTTTATATGACGACCACTTTCCATTGCACAACCTACAGATATTCTTTTGTTCTGAAGGTGTCTTATACCATGAATTTGTATGTAACTCAGTAATAAGATGCTAATGTTGATATGCACTTTTGGATGTTCTGACGTGCTTTGTGCACGAGTACATCCCTCCGCCCATACCAAAAAAAAAGAAGATAAAGAAGAATAAAAAGCCATGCATCAGGGTTTATGTTTGCTACCCCAAAGTCAAACGTTTTCAGGATGAGCTTGAGTTAGTACTGCCTACTCTGTCCCGAATGTAGAAGCTAGGAAGTATTTTCAGGAAGCGATTGTCACACGATTGCGATATTTACACATGGTAGTTCGAATGCGTTTTATGTTTTGAAGTTAATATTCAACTAGGCATGCATGCTTAATATTAGAATGAATTGGAAAATAGGTGAAACTTTGAGATTATACTGGAGATAAAAGTATAATACATGATATTAGTCTGGGGTTGGTGTATCCAAATATTCCATTCATTCGAGGAAAACTAGACCTCAAGCCAAAGATAGGCACCCTGACCTGTGCCAAATTTTGCTCATACACTCTTTTATTGTCCATATAGCGAGTGCCGAGTGCCATGGTTACCCTTTAGAAAAAGCTAATATAGTGTTGACTTGCTAATTAAGTATGTGCTCAAGTTTGTGGTGCAGCTCTAGTTTTATAATTTTAATCTTGTAAACAATGACTCTCCACGTAATATTTTAACTAATTCGTAACTATAACTGCTATTTTTATGACTAGTTCAGTAAATGTAGCGCCCCAACTGCTGAAAGTTCCCAAAACAAAGAGAAACGAAATCATGGCAAACAATGTAGAAAATTAACTTCTTTTCAAAGATTTCATTGTTTCTCTGGTGAATTGATCCTCCAATGTCTCGCCTACCTGTCGCTGAGTAATGTTGTAAAAATTAATTTCTGCTTAATAGTCAGGCTGTGAGCAGGCAAAATTCTCGTTGTCTTTCTCCTTTTGTGTAAGGTGACACTATCAAATTGTTCCTTTTTTATGTGTCAGTTCAAGACTGATTTAGCATTCATATTGTAGTTAGTGGCAAAGCCATGTTTACTGAAGGGGGTTCGACTGAATTCCCTTCGCAGAAAATTGTACTTTGTATATGGATGAAACTTTTATACATGTATATATATAAGTTGTTGAATCCCCTACATACCAGAGAACTTTTTTTTTTGAATCTCCTTGATGAAATTTCTGCCTCTGCTACTGATTGTGGTCGTTTCATAATCTAGGTGACAGCCACTCTATCCCTCGCGGCTGCCTGCTCATCAGCTGGCGTGGTGGTTTTGTTTGTGAAAGATACAAATATCTGCAAAGTTGAGAATAAACTATCCTGCGACTTGTTTCAAATTTCAGTGGCTTTGTCTTTTCTCTCATGGCTCCTTCTTGCTATCTCTTCCTGCGTCATGTTTTTGCTTGCAGCCTCTGACTAAAGGATATTATTTTTCAATTCATGTTGTGAATATTTCAGAAATTATGTACAGGAAATAGTTAAAATGTCCTCTCACTGGCTTTCTTCCAAAGTCATGTTAGGACACTCAGTATATTCGGAAAAGAAACGTTCATCATTTTTTGTTGCAATTACGGTGTAATGTTTGAAATTTGATTTCTGGCATCTTTTAATCAACTCCTTTCTTGTCCTTTCATCTTTCTATATAGGGTGGAATTTTATCTAGAATAGCTGGTGCAGATACTAGATCAGCTTGTAGCTGATTTGCATTAATATTACAATTCTGCAGTCTGATTGTGAGAGAGAGATATATTAACTTTTGGTGTTTCTTGGTTAAATCAGGCGGTTTCGGTTATCAAATAAAATTATGAGTTTGACTTGGTTGGTAGGCTTGCTACAAAACCACTTCACCTGATTAGGTACCATCCCCTTATCAATAGGTCCTGTCTCATAACATTTGCTTTCCATCTTTAAACTGGCAGTTACTTTCTGGTAGTCAAAGCATTGGCTTATAAGTATCAAAAACAGTCAATTTATGCCAGAGACTCCTCATTTACCCCTTCCACTGACCTGACACCTAACTAGCCTGGTCTTAAGTACGAAACCAACCAAGAAAAGTTGAATGTTGTTATTTTAAAAATTAAAATATGGTGGATGTCTACTCTTCTTCATTATCTACGTAACTCACACAACTCTAATACTTATGGAGTTATGATTGTAACTTCATGATTTTTCTCTTAAATATTCAATGATATATTTCTTCACTTTTCATGCCTATATAAAGACCTTGTAATAGATAGGAAAATATACACAATTGAAGAAAAAAATCTCTTCCTTCTCTCTATCTCAATTTTTTGTTCATGTTTTATTAAATTATTTTTATTCCATAACACGTTATTAGCACGAACTGCTTATTTCATCTTTTTCATAAATACAATATGGTAGGTACTCGTTAACATCTAAGGCTTCAGCCTTCTCATATCCTTTTGTCTATTAGGTAATTTTATTTTAATCTTTCTTCATAATGGTAGGAGTTTATCCATTTGTACAGGTCAAATTTTATATTCCTTACTCCTTAGAAGTCAGATTTAATTCTGTCACTTTGTTATTTTCAATGGTGTGCATATTTACGTATTTTTGGGTGTTGTATACGGTTTAATATGATGAATTACATTTGAATATCTAAAATGTATTTATAACCACTTCCAGCGTTTTGATTATCGTCGATTTTTGGTAGTTGAATACTACACTAGTATAGAAACTTGATTAATTTGGAAATGAAATGTTATCATTCATTATGATTGATATAAATCAGATAATTTTAATAGTTGAATTTGTTGGAGTTATCATCATTTTAAATTATACAATTAAACTATTATATATTTCTTCAAGACCTGAATATTTCTTTAAGAAACGTAAGACTAGTTATCACTTTCCATTGAAATGTTAAAGTAATAGTTTCACTTTCTAGATACTCAAGAGTGTTCAAAACAAAATTTTATGTTTTCAAGAGTAAAATAGTTATGTGAGATACATTTTATATTACTTTTGCTATCATTACTGATATTGTGACGAAGTATTTTTAAAATTTTGCTTCTACCCAAATTTAAATTGCTAATGTTTATTATTTAATAACTTCTATTTCTCTAGATAATTTCACTAGATGCTATAAATAATTGATAAAGCTTTACGCAGATTTGAGGTTTATATATTTATTTAGGAAGGCAAATTTGATTTGCTAAGTTGCAAATTAGTTGTATACAACTTTCTTGGCATGTGATTAAAATTAAGGCTTGAGAGTGAATCTCAATATTGTTTAGCCTATTATGCCTTGATTGAGAATAAAGAGGTAAATTCAAGTCCACTGCACTATGAGAATAAAATATCGGGTGTGTGAGTTCCGATGCACCATGATAATAAAAGTTGAGCTCGAGTTCCAACTCATTATGGCCTAAAATGCCTTTATATGGGTAAAACATTTGGTTTGCAAAGTTACTTGTTCAAATTATTAGTGCAAATTTCGAGAATATAAATTATGATGATTTATCTTGATAATACTTGTTTAAATCCAAGTTGGTTTGGCAAAAATTGTTTACCTCCAATTATAGTTAAACCATTGGTTATGAAAACAAAACTCCTAAAACGAAATTTGGTATGAGATATATTATTTAATATACAGCAGCACTTGTACGCATCTAACCAAGTTATGAACAGTTCTCCCTATCACAATCAGTTCAAGGTCAAGAACCAAATAATTTTCATCTATAAATATGGATGTGCTATATGATTTAATTATGCCACCACAATGCACAAAGATGAGTTTTCAAAGAAGGTTGGTAAATGTGTTAGTGATCCCAATATTAGGGGGAGAAAATGGACAGCTGAGAAATTGATACGTGAAATGAATTATTATTAATACATATAGATCCTCGTACAATAGAATATGAACCTGAAGTTCAAGTGATAATTCATTTGCAAATTATTGCCAGACGCATTTGCTGACCCAAAGCTAAATGTTATATTTCAGCTCCTAATGCTCCAAATAGAATAACGTCCCTGATGGACAGATTTTATGACACACATAAAGCATAATAGACTAATCGGTTCCAAAGATAAAACTCCTTGAAGAAGGAGAGTAGCAAATGTTCAAGATGGTCATAATAAGGAGAAAAGTGTTCTAGAAGAGCACCACGACATAACACTTCATAAGACCTTATAGGAGAGGCCCGGGTACTTGAAAATAATGAGATAAAGAGATCTCAATAAGTTATATATTTATTGGGTAATAATGGAACTGATATAAAATAATTGTCGACGATGTTGTTAATAATATAGTGCTCAATATTATTAATATTGACGAGGATCTTGAGCTTAAATCTGTCATGGAATGTAGACAGATAAATGATTGGCCAAAATAAAATAAAAAATATGCAATCAAGATTGATTTCACCTAAAATATGTGAAGTTGGACGGATAGTCCTAACATCTGAAAGTATAAAGCCAGCGGTGGTATAAATGTGTTCTTGTGCGAAAAAGGTCAAGTCGATAGACATAAAGACGACTTGTGACACAAGAAGATTTATAAATATTCTGGCATGATTATATAGAGACACGTTCTCCTGTGGTGGATGTAGTCATTTTAGGTTTTAATTTGGTAATACATACAAAACTTGATATGCGTATAATGAAAATCATTGAAGGATTTAAATTTTTCTGGAGCATATTAAGGTCTCCAAGAAATTTATTAAATAAAGCTTCAAAAATCCTTATACTGATTGAAACAATCAGGGCGCATGTGGTATAATCGCCCGAGTGAGGACCTGTTGAAAGAATGGTACAGGAATAATTCAATTTGTCTTTGTGTCTTTATAAAAATATCTGGATCTGAATTTGTTATAATCGTCGTGTATGTTGATGATTAAGATATCATTGGAACTCCTGGGGAGCTTCCTAAAGCAGTAGACTGTTTAAGAAAGAATTTGAAATGAAAGATCTTGGAATGACAAAATTTTGTCTTGGCTTACAAATTGAGTATATGAAAGATATAACTTTTGTCCATCAACCAGCATACACTGAAAAGATTTTAAAGCAATTCTATATGGATAAAGCACATCCATTGAGTATCCCCAATGGTTGTGAGATCACTCGATATAAATAAAGATCAATTCCGACCTCATGAAAATAATAAAAAATTTCTTGGTCCTGAAGTACCATATCTTAGTGTAATTGGTGCACTAATATTTTTTGCTAACACTATAGGGCCTGACATAACTTTTTCAGTTAATTTCTTAGCAAGATATAGGAGATATTGGAATGGAATCAAATACATATTGCGGTATCTAAAAGGGATTACTGATATGGGCTTATTTTATGACAATGATTGAAATCTCGATCTTGTTAGTTATGTCGATGCCAGGTATTTATCTAACCCACTCAAGGCTCGATCTCAAACAGGTTATGTGTTTATACGTGGAGGCACTGCCATATCTTGGTGATCGACTAAGCAATCAATCATGACTACTTCATCTAATCATGCTGAGATAATTGCTATTCATGAAGTAAGTCAAGAATGTGTATGGTTGAGGTCTATAATACATCTTATTCGAGACAAAATATGGTCTGAAGTGTGACAAACTACCCATAATTTTATATGAAGACAATGCAATATGCATAATCCAATTGAAGGGAGGATTCATAAAAGGAGGTAGGACAAAACAGATTTCACCAAAGTTATTTTTCACATATAATCTTCAAAAGAATGGTGATATCAATGTGCAACAAATTCGTTCAAGTGATAATATGACTGATTTGTTCACCAAATCTCTACCGACGTCAACCTTCAAGAAATTAGTGTACAAGATTGGGATGCGAAGGCTCAAGGATGTGAATTGATGCTCTTATCAGGGGGAGTTAATACGCGTTATACTCTTTTCCCTTACAAGGATTTGTCCCACTGAGTTTTCCTTGCAAGGTTTTAAACGAGGCAACCAAAAAGCGTATTTCTAAACATGTGTACTCCTTTTCCTTCACTAGGATTTTTTTTCCTATAGGATTTTTTCCTAATAAGGTTTTAACGAGGCATATTATCTATGGACATCCAAGGGAGAGTGTTATAAGAAAAATTAAAATATGGTGAATGTCTACTCTTCTCCATTATCTTTGTAACTCACACTACTCTAATACTTATGGAGTTATGATTGTAACTCCATGATCTTTCTATATGATCTCCCTCTCAAATGCTTAATGACATATATTTTTATTTTTCATGCATATATAAAGGCCTTATAATAGATTAAAAAAAATATACAAAATTGAAGAAAAAATCTCTTCCTTCTCTCTATCTCAATTTCTTGTTCATGTTTTACTAAATTGCTTTTATTTCATAAGAAATGTAACAAACTTTTAAGGTTTAAGTATAAGTTTTAACCTAATTTTAATTGCATAAAGACAATGAATTCTAGTTGGACTCAACTTTCTCGAGCTCCGTAAAGTTGTAACAAGATTTGGGATCCTAGGTCCCGTTTGGGTATAAAAAAAGATTCCCTTTTTTTAAATTTTTTTTTCTACTTTTTTCGAAATTAGTGTTTGGCCATGAAATTTTTGATTTCACTTGAAGATGAATTTCGGAATTTTTTGAAAATTTAAAAAACTTCAAAAGGCTATTTTTTAAAATTTTCACTTCAGATCACTCACAAGAAATTAAAAACAACCCCAAATTATATTCATGTCCAAACACAACTCTAATTTTCAAATACCATTTTCACTTTGATTTTTTTTTCAGAAATTTTACAATTTTTATGTCCAAACGCCCAATTAGTATATCTGATTCACAGTTCCATCAGTACGTAAATTGATTGCCTTTTTGGTCAACAAGCTTCAATATTGTTAACAAATTGCGAGTTTTTAAACCTAATCTCCTTTTCAATCTCTGAAAAATTTGCTCACATACAACATGGTATTGGTAGGGTCAAGTTATTTTGTCGTTTGCCCAAAGCATTATAATAGTTTATAAAGGCTTTTCTATCACTTTACACTTTACAGGAAAACTTGATTATTGAAACAAGGTTCGCTTCAAGAAAAGGTCCACAATAGCTAATTAAAAAAACAAAAATTAACCTAAATAACTATACATCAAACCGTTTAAATTAAAAATAGTCGACGAATATATAATATATATATATAACCGTATATAATCATTATATAATTTATACATATCAACTAAAAAAAGTAAACAAACTAACACCTATTTGCGTAAAGATTTTTTTATTAGTCTCTAATGACTTCAATATCTGGATCAGAGTATTATGGTTTAAGATTAATACAGACAACCATTATCTTCAAAAGAAAAAGGAAAAGAGGTCCAATCACGAAAAGTTCATATTTAATGAATCTTTGGAGTATCAATAGACGAAAGAGTACGAGCAATGAGCAACCACATGACAAAAACTAATGTTTCTTAGTTGATGGAAATAAGTCCCACCAATATCTTGGGTCCCCATTGTTGTAGATTCTAAAATTGAAAGGGTATTATTTTTCAGTCTTTTTCTTTTGCAGTAGGTAAAACATCATGTATGAGCTGTCAATCACATGAACACTAGAGATAAAATAACATACATGAGTCTGTTCAACCAAGTAGACTGTTTACCATACAGATGCAATCATTCATCATTTAGTAAACCATTGCCTTCCCATTTTGCTACAGAGAAACTAACCAGACAAATTGGCGCTACTAATTTGTACATGGTTAATCCAACGAATTAAACACAACCTCTAGTAGAGTTCTTTATTTGTATATACACCGAAAATTACACAAGAAACAGACCTTCCAACATCTCATACCTTTCACAACAGCAACCCTTCAGCACATCACTCAACTTTCCCCTACTTTTACAATTGAAGAGGAGGAAATAGAAAACCAAATAAAGGAAAAGGACAAATACATTTTGAACAAACTGAACATAGAAATTACTCACATCACTATTTCCGGTTTCAGGATGCTAGATTTGATCTCCTTGTGGGGTAAGACTACTCCACCATTGCTGTAAATTTCATCACAAACGTGGACATCTTCACCGAGAATGGTCATGTTCTCGACACGAGCCCATTGTCCAACAGTTGAGTGCCAACCAATAATGCTACTTGAGATGCATGCGTGTTTCTTAACACGGACTCCACGCATCACAGTGCAACGTGAGAGTCTGACCCCAGACTCAATCACGCAACCAGGGCCTATCGCAACATCTGGTCCAATCAAGCATCCTTCTCCAATTGTTGCAGTTTCATCCACTAAGACATTTCCAACAATGTGAGAACCTGATGCCAGTTTCGGTGAAGATCTCTTCTTTAAGGAATCTAGGTAGAGTCTAAGGCCAGTGATGTAGTCCCTTGGCTGTCCAATGTCCATCCAAAACCCAGGTAGGACCATCGCATATAGCTTTTTCTCCGCTGCAATTTTTGGGAAAATCTCTTTCTCGATAGATGTTGGTCTTAATTGAATTCTGTCAAGAATGGAAGGGTCCAGCAGGTAAATTCCAGCGTTGATCTTGTTGCCAACAAATAACTTAGGCTTTTCCACAAATCTCTCAACTTGGCCAGTGGATTCTTCCGTAACAACAACACCATATTTCGAAGGCTCATCCACCTGTATCAACCAGTGAAATTTACCTTTTATACTCAACATCGCCCTCATAAATCTAGGAAGGCCCACACTATGTTAAATTCAAACAGAAATGTAACTGAGAACTTACCTTAGTCACCATTAAAGAAGCCTCACCTCCATGGGATTTGTGGAATTCAATCATCTCCTTGAAAGGATAGTCACTGATAACATCACTGTTAAGAACAAAAAACGGCTCACCAGAATCATCTACCAGCTTGTCTCTAGCCAAAGCAAGGGGACCTGCAGTCCCAAGTGGTTCAGTTTCTTGAGAACATGTGATCTTTATCCCAAGTTTTGTCTCAAATTCTTTCAAGAAGTTCAGCATCACCTGCATCAAAAGGAGTTTGTATATTCTATTAGTTGCTCATTAAAGATTTAGCCTTACTTAGATCTCTAAATGGAAAGATGCTAACCTCGGGCTGATAGTTAATAGCCAAGACCACTTCAGTCACTCCAACAGCCTTGAGAGCCTCGATCTGACGTACAAAATGTTAAGTAAAATCGGTGTTTTGATATAATAGCAAAAATAGAAAGAAAAGGAGAACATACAGAAAGTGCAAGGCACAATTAAACTCCTATTGAGATTTCCCATTCTCTTTTACAGATCATGACCTGGCAGAGGCAGGGTGATTAAGCCCTAGATATTCCAGAGCTTAGGACATTTGAAACTTTGTATGAGGGAAGAAAGGATTGGAGTCATATAGACAAATATAGTTTGAATTTATCGGGTGGAAAATAAGATATTCCGAATTCTTTTATATGATAAAGTACAGACTGGAATAGTGAAATGACGTTTCAAAATCCACACAACCAATTAAAAGGATGAAAAACAAGATTAGCAATCCGATTAAAATGCATATTTCTTTGAGTAGGTGTGCAGTTAGAGTGATCTTTATGACAGAATCTACCATATGACTGAAAATACGCAATGCTAACCAAGAGTTCTCATAAAGGTTACCTGATGCAAAATCATGGGCTTGTTGGCAAATTCAACCAGTGGCTTTGGGACACTAAGAGTCAATGGCCTCAGCCGAGTACCAAACCCTCCGACAAGAATAAGTGCCTTCATCCTGATTTTTCAACGCTCCTGCTAAGAATCAGGCAGAATTTCAGCACAGTTGATCAGAAGACGTAAGAGAAGAAAACATATACTGCATTTAAAAATGGGCTCTCTCCTCTCCAAATTTATCCAGCCAAAAGGAAGATACGTGCATAACTATGGAACCTTGTATTTACAACCGTACTGAAGAAGCAATGATGAAAGCTCACTATCACGTTCACCTATATGTTCAGTCGGTTGTCCATGACAGGTAGCGAATAAAGATTGTCATTCATATAGTGTTCAACTTGAAGTAAAGGGATTACCAGTCCATGAAAGCAGATAAAAAAAGAGACTACCAAAAGTTGCAGGAACGATTGTAGCAAACTGCCAAATTTATACGTGAATCTTGAGGTTAACTGAAGTCATAAAGTGGTTCAGGAAAGCCAGTCCAAGCTATTTTGCTGGAAAGAAAACAAAATCCCAGCTACATCCCAGGCTGGATCATTTAATAGGGGTGGAAATTCCATTCAATTTTTCATTTCTTTTGGTAAATAGTGTGGTATCAGTAGTTTGGATAAGGGCGGTTTAAACAGAGTTACATAAACGAATGCTTCTTGGTTTTCTCCGTAATTTTGCAGTCACAGTACATTAAAAGAGATTGAAAATGCTACTTCTCTCTAACTCCTTAAAAAAAAGGACAGGAAAGTTAGACTTTTCTCACACTTTTAGGCATGGTTACAGGTTAAAA
The DNA here is from genome assembly GCA_000715115.1 of Nicotiana otophora. Taxonomy (NCBI): domain Eukaryota; kingdom Viridiplantae; phylum Streptophyta; class Magnoliopsida; order Solanales; family Solanaceae; genus Nicotiana; species Nicotiana otophora. Next base: position 13,727 of record AWOL01S0011582.1, read on the forward strand.
TAACAAAGGAAAAGTTGAAACATAAGGCGTTGTCATTCACATTTTATACATGTTAGTTTCCTTCTATGTCACTTTATCTCTTCAATTATCTTACAGAAATAAGGAATTCAAATTTATCCTAGCTTTGCGGTGAAGCATAAAAGAGACATTTCCCTGTCACATATTCTTTTGCTGATCCTTGAGCAGCATCTAGGCTTTTAACAAGTCAAAATATGTAACAGGTAAAAAAAGGTTACAGGACCAAAAGAAAATCGCAGTAGCTTTATTTCAGCTGCATACAAGGGCGGATGTAGAGGATTACTTATGGGAACTCAGTAGCTTTGACTCAAACTCAGCATATGTATTAAAAAGTTCACTAAATAAGAACAAATAATTGATTTTGACTCGAACACAAAGTTCAAATCCTGGATGTGCTTCTGGCTGCATAGGTAAGTAGAACAAGTAGCCAAAAACCTCATTCCAGCTGTAATCCTAAAGAAAGAAACAAAGATTTAACCCGGAAACTCGGGCGTAAAAGCAAATTCATAGCTGCAGAAGATGACACTGAATTCCTAGAGGTGTCTAAACGACAAAATGGATTACATAAACACCCTAGCTTCTAGCACTAGTTAAATAGAACTTAAAATACGAAATCCTACGCAAAATTGTAACTCAAAAGCACCGTAAGACGGGAAAAAAGCAAAGACGACAAGAAAAGAGAAGCCTCACAGCATCAATCAGATCCAGAGCACATTATGTACATAATTCTACACATAGCCTAAACTTAAGTCATCGATCCGGCATGCAAATTCTCCCAAATAAACAAAATTGAACACAAAGAAATCAAAATGGATAGCGAAATTGCGAGCGCATTATCAAATTCTACATAAGGAAAAAATAAAAAGAGATCCAAACAAAGATAACGAAGAAAAAATAGAAAAATGGAATCAAGATCCCTGTGAAGACGAAAAACAATGAGGAATTAAGAAAGAGAGCGCGAAATTCACCTTTTGAATCAGAGATCTAAGGAAGGTGAAAAGAGTGAGTAGAAGAACGAGTTTGACTCAAGTTAAGGAGAATTCGTGGTTTGACCGTAGGTAGCGAGTGTCGTCAGGGTGTTTTCAAAGGGGTGGTTGGGTTAGATTTAGAAGAGCGTCGGCAAAAACACAAAGCAATTCTTAACAGAAGGATTATCCCCAAATATATATACACACACAGTCATATACAACTCTGTATTTGTGTATTGTAATGTAAGTTTTCCATATTGACGGATTTCCAAACATGGTTTACCTTTTTTACCGGTTCAAGCAATCGGTTCACGTCCGATTGAGTATATTGCTGAGTTGGCATTATGGGGAATTGGGATTGGGTAGCTTCTAATCACACCATAATCATGAATCTTACGTACACTTTCCTTTGTTGCCCAAACAGCCAATCCATAATTATAATATTCCCTTTATCCCAGTTTAGCTGATAGTCTAGGAATGACAAACGGGTGGGTCGGGTCAAACACGGGTAATGAAAAAACGGATAAATTATCTGACCCGATCCATATTTTATACAGATAAAAAACAGGTTAACCGACGGATATGATCACTTTTGTGAGAATTCTTTGTCTCTCAAACTTGAGAAACTCCCAATTTAAGGCTTTACAAATGTAAAAATTAAACTCATTAGTTATCAATTTTCTAAATGGATAATATATAGTTTTTATCTATATTTGACCCGTTTTTAAAAAGTTCATTATCCAACCATTTTTAATGGATAATTTGGATAGATAACTGCTTTATTTTAACCATTTTGCCATCACTAGTTGATACCCTCTTCGGTACTTATATTACTACTATCTTATTTTTAGTATGGCACCCGTAGTAGTAATATTCTTTTATTTTTAATCTGTTCCAAGAATAATGACCTCTTTATATATTTAGAAAAAAATTTAATTTTAAATTTATTCTTAATAAGATAATATATAATCACACAAATATATTTTGACTTATTTTAGATCATAAATTTAAAATTCTTTTTTTCAGTTTAAACTATATCTCTGATCAAACATCATCAGACAAATTAGGATAAAGAAAGTACCAGTAGATACCTTTAGTTTTACCTATTCACAGTATAAATTCTTTTTCTGATATATATTACATTTAGTGGTTTATGAAAATAAAAATGCATTACATAATTTTAACCTTGTACAAGAAACGGTGCCGATGCAATCTTGTGTACTTCTAACAGCCAGTAATGCTTAGCTTTCTTCGCTCCTGATTAGCGAAGTGCGAGATCTAAATCTGAGCAGTAATTATAATTGATACTTCTATGAAAGGTCAGAACACACAGTTTAAGGGAATATAATACTTATAGCTGTTCAGATACCGTTGTCGTCTCCAAAATTTGGCTGTATCATGATCAATGCTTTATAATCTCCAGTATTTTAGTATTACATTATCAACTTTTGAATTTCTTAAGTTGAGTTGTAAACTGATGTATCACAAACCTCTCTCACAAAGATTGGATTTTCCCTTCTTCAATTCTTTTTTTTTTTTTTGGCATTCCTACTATGAGTAGACTTTTGATTTCTTTTCCCCAAAGTTAGTTTGACTAGTGCATGCTAAGATAAGCTTTAATATAAAAAGAATTTTGGCTCAATTGGAACTTGATATAAAAGTGCTTTACCTCATATAAATAAAAATGGAGGGAGTAATGGCTTTTCATTATAAACAACAACAACAACAACCCAGTAGAATCCCATTAATGGGGTCTGGGGAGGGTAGTATGTACGCAGACCTTACCCCTACCCCGAAGGAGTAGAGAGGCTGTTTCCGAAAGACCCTCGGCTCAAA